>JAHIAM010005776.1:0-114271 GCA_021605205.1 Aegilops longissima | reverse complement strand
GGGAGAACATGACAAACAAAGCTACATGATAAGTTTCAACAAATGATGAGTGGGCAGGTGGACGATGTGCTAAATAGATTTGAAGAGGCCATGGAGAAGATAGATGGCATTGAGAAGGCGTCAAACAAAGCTCGATAACAAGTTTAATGAATTGCTCGCTGCGTCTACCACCACCACCACCGGCTGCACCTAACGCACCTCTACTACAACAACATGGACTACCTCCACATCGCTAAACAGCCCTCCGCCGAGCTTCCCGTGTCCCTCTTCACCGGCCAAGCTGCTTTGGTGTTGTTGTTGATACTACATGGCTCCTGCTGCTGCGGTGGGGAGGATGATTATGTGAGAGATTACGAGGATGAGGTTGATCAACATCGAACTACGTGCAACCACCAGCACCACAACCACCAGGTCGTCCACATGCAAATAATGGCAATGTTCGGCTCCCCTTCAGGTACGAGATCATGACCATCTCCTAAACTGAAATTGAATATTCCACCATTTGAGGGTAGATATGTTCCTGATATATATCTTACTTGGGAGTTAGAAACTGAACAACGATTTACATGTTTACAATATCCTGAGGAGAGACGTGTTCCTGCTGCTGTTTGTGCTTTCACTAGCTTTGCATGTGTTTGGTGGTCTGAACATTGTAGATTATATCATGTTCCAGCTACTTGGGCTGCTTTGAAAACTGCTATGCGTACTCGTTGGGTTCCACCATATTATCAGTGTGAATTACTTCAAAAATTGCAGCGCTTAAGACAAGGAAAAAATTCGGTAGAAGAATATTATCAGGAATTACAAACTGGCTTGATTAGATGTGGTATTGTTGAGGAGAATGAAGCTATGCTTGCACGTTTTCTGGGTGGATTAAATAGAGAGATTCAGACCATTCTAGACTACAAGGATTATAATAATATCACTCGATTATTCCATCTTGCTTGTAAAGCTGAACGTGAAGTGCAGGATCGACAGGCGTTGGCGCGAACTAACTTTTCTGCAGGTCGACCTTCATCATGGACACCACGTGCATCATCTACTTCCACACGTTCTACTACACCGACACCTCCGTCGGCTGCCACCTCCAACCGTGATACAAGAAAGCAGGCACAACCACCACTATCTCGCCAAGAGCACACCGCTGGGCCTACACAGCTCTCTTCTTCTTCCATGGCGTCAACAGGCACACAAGTGATATTATTTGTCGTCGTTGTAAGGGAAGAGGACATTTTATGAGAGAATGCCAATCTCAGCGTGTGATGATTGCTCTTGAGGATGGTGGGTATGAGTCCGCTAGTGACTATGATGAAGAGACTTTGGCTCTTATTACACATGAAGAACACGGTGGAGATGATTCTGATCATGAGGCGCAATACATGGCTGCCAAGATGCCGACAGTATGAATGTTTAGTTGCTCAACGTGTTTTGAGTGTGCAGGTTACACAAGCTGAGCAAAATCAGAGGCATAACTTGTTCCATACAAAGGAGTTGTGAAGGAACGTTCTATTCAGCGTCATCATAGATGGAGGGAGCTGCAACAACTTGGCTAGCATGGATATGGTGGAGAAGCTTTCTCTCACCACAAGACCACATCCACATCCTTACTACATCCAATGGTTCAACAACAGCGGCAAGGTTAAGGTAACACGTCTTTGTTCGTGTGTATTTTAGTATCTCTACATATGCTGATTATGTTGATTGTGATGTGGTACCTATGCAAGCATGTTCCTTATTACTTGGTAGACCATGGCAATTTGATAAAATTCTGTACACCATGGTAGAAACAATCAGATACTCTTGTTCACAAGGATAAAATATTACTTTGCTTCCTATGACTCCTGATTCCATTTTGAAAGATGATATTAATAGAGCTAATAAAACAAAACAGGAGAAAAATAAGAGTGAAAATCAGATTGTGGCAAAAGAATTTGAGCAACAAATGAAGCCTAATAATAAACCATCTAATGTTGCTTCTGAAATTAAACTGAAAAGTGCATGTTTATTTGCCACCAAATCTGATATTGATGAGCTAGATTCTAGCAAATCTGTTTGCTATGCTTTTGTGTGCAAAGAGGCATTATTTTCATTCGAGGACGTGCCTTCCTCTTTGCCCCTCGCTGTCACTAACATTTTGCAGGAGTTCGCGACGTCTTCCCACAAGACGTGCCACCGGATTACCACCTATTCGAGGGATTGAGCATCAAATTGACTTAATTCGGTGCATCGCTACCCAACCGCGCACCATACCGTACCAATCCAGAGGAGACGAAGGAGATTATCGTCAAGTACAGGAGCTGCTCGACAAAGGTTATATACGCGAATCTCTTAGTCCTTGTGCTGTTCCTATTATACTAGTGCCTAAAAGGATGGTACGTCGGCGTATGTGTGTTGATTGTAGAGGCATTAATAATATTACTATTCGTTATCGTCATCCTATTCCTAGGCTAGATGATATGCTTGATGAATTGAGTGGCTCTACAATATTCTCCAAAGTTGATTTGCGTAGTGGATTCCATCAAATTCGTATGAAATTGGGAGACGAATGGAAAACAGCATTTAAAACTAAGTTTGGATTATATGAGTGGTTAGTCATGCCTTTTGGGTTAACTAATGCACCTAGTACTTTCATGAGATTAATGAACAAAGTTTTACGTGCTTTCATTGGACGATTTGTGGTAGTTTACTTTGATGATATACTGATTTATAGCAAATCTTTGGAAGAACATTTGGAACATTTACGTGCTGTTTTAATGCTCTACGTGATGCACGCTTTGTTTGGTAACCTTGGGAAGTGCACCTTTTGCACCGACCGAGTATCTTTTCTTGGCTATGTTGTTACTCCACAGGAATTGAAGTTGATAAAGCCAAGATTGAAGCTATTGAGAGTTGGCCGCAGCCCAAAACGGTCACACAAGTGAGGAGTTTTCTTGGACTCGCTGGTTTCTATAGGCGTTTTGTGAGAGACTTTAGCACCATTGCTGCACCTCTCAATGAGCTTACAAAGAAGGATGTGCCTTTTGTTTGGGGTACCGCACAGGAAGAAGCCTTCACAGTATTGAAAGATAAGTTGACACATGCTCCTTTACTCCAACTTCCTGACTTTAATAAGACTTTTGAGCTTGAATGTGATGCTAGTGGAATTGGATTAGGAGGTGTGTTATTACAAGATGGCAAACCTATTGCATACTTTTTTGAAAAATTGAGTGGGCCTAGTCTGAACTATTCTACTTATGACAAAGAATTATATGCTCTTGTTCGGACTTTAGAGACATGGCAACATTATTTATGGCCCAAAGAATTTGTTATACATTCTGATCATGAATCTTTGAAACATTTTAAAAGTCAAGCTAAACTGAATCATAGACATGCTAAATGGGTTGAATTCATTGAGACTTTCCCTTATGTCATTAAACACAAGAAGGGTAAAGAAAATGTTATTGCTGATGCCTTGTCTCGTCGCTATACTATGCTTTCACAACTTGACTTCAAAATATTTGGTTTGGAGACCATCAAAGATCAATATGTGCACGATGCTGATTTTAAAGATGTAATGCAGAATTGTAAAGAAGGAAGAACATGGAACAAGTTCGTTATTAATGATGGTTTTGTGTTCCGTGCTAACAAGCTATGCATTCCTGCTAGCTCTGTTCGTCTTTTGTTGTTGCAGGAGGCGCATGGAGGAGGATTAATGGGACACTTTGGCGTCAAGAAGACGGAGGATATACTTGCTACACATTTCTTTTGGCCAAAGATGAGACGGGATATTGAGCGTTTTGTTGCTCGCTGCACTACATGTCAAAAAGCTAAGTCACGACTCAATCCTCATGGTTTATATATGCCTTTGCCTGTGCCTAGTATTCCTTGGGAGGATATATCTATGGACTTTGTTTTAGGTTTACCTCGAAAATGGCACACTTTATACCATGTCATAAAAGCGATGATGCTGTTAATGTTGCTGATTTGTTCTTTCGTGAAATTATTCGCTTGCATGGTGTGCCAAATACTATTGTTTCAGATCGTGATACTAAATTTCTTAGCCACTTTTGGAGATGTTTATGGGCTAAGTTGGGGACTAAACTGCTTTTAGTACTACTTGTCACCCCAAACCGATGGACAAACTGAAGTAGTCAATAGAACATTGTCTACTATGCTTAGGGCTGTTTTGAAGAATAATAAGAAAATGTGGGAAGAATGCTTGCCTCATATTGAATTTGCTTATAATCGTTCATTGCATTCTACTACTAAGATGTGCCCTTTTGAAATTGTGTATGGCTTCCTACCTCGTGCACCTATTGATTTGTTGCCTCTTCCATCTTGGAGAAGGTTAATTTTGATGCTAAAGAACGTGCTGAATTGATTTTAAAATGCATGAGATAACTAAGGAAAACATTGAGCGTATGAATGCTAAATATAAACGTCTTGGAGATAAGGGTAGAAAACATGTTGTCTTTGCACCTGGAGATCTTGTTTGGTTACATTTGCGTAAGGATAGGTTTCCTAATTTGCGCAAATCAAAGCTAATGCCACGTGCTGATGGTCCATTTAAGGTGTTAGAGAAAATAAATGATAATGCATATAAACTTGAGCTGCCTGCAGATTTTGGGGTTAGTCCCACTTTTAACATTGCAGATTTGAAGCCTTATTTGGGTGAGGAATATGAGCTTCCGTCGAGGACGACTTCATTTCAAGAAGGGGAGGATGATGAGGACATCAATACCATTGTTACACCCACAGCCCCTACTGCTACATATCTTGGACCAATTACTAGAGCTCACATGCGCCAATTAAATTATCGTGTACTTTCATTTCTTGGTAATGATTCTAATGTTCATGAGAATATGATGCTGCCTAAATTGGATACATTTGTTTTGCTTACAAATGAAGGCCCTAGCTTGGAGAAGGATGGACATTGGAGCAAGAACAAGCATGGAGATAATGCCATGCAAGGGGAACAAGAACGGAGTTACAAGTGATGATTTCAGGACTTTGAAGCCCCCATAATGGATGCATGAAGCCTTGGACGAAATATACAAGATGCTACTTCATAAATGTCGTCCCGAGGCTATTCTAAGTGCTGCGTCACCTTATTAGTGGGCCAGGCCCTTGTAATTTCGAAATACACAAGTATAGGCTATTTTTAGAGTCCGTATGTGGGGGAAACAAGAGATAGGGTTGATTTGGACCCTCCACCAAGGGCCACGAAATTCCCCTCTTCCTCCATATATACAGCCCTTAGGGCACCGTTTAGACCTTGGGTTTTGTTTAGATTAAAAGTTCGCCATAGCTGCAACTTCGCAGCATTTCGTTTGTGTTCAACGACTGCACAAAGCGCCACAGAACCCCACCTTGATCAATAAAGCTTTCATCTTATATTCGCAATATCCAGATTGCAATCTCAGTTTCTTGCTTGTTCTTCGTTTGCTCGCAGGAAACAGCCCTCGTGGTCGTTGATCGTGCTCCGGCGTGGTCAATAACCCTCGGAAGTTGGTTTAGCGATTGCTAAGGCGCGACGTCCTCGCACGTTCGTAGTCGGATCATCAAAGTCGACTTCCTCCAAAGCGAAAACCCACATCTCATCGAAAGACGGGACACCTTTGCCTCTATCAGATCCTCAACGACGATGGCACATATGACTCCATGAGTGAAGAGGAAATGGAAGCCCTTGAGCAAGTGGCCATGCACCGGCAAGTGAATGAAGATGAAGATGATCAAGTCTTTTGTGATGAGGATTCGAGCCCCGCTCTCGTTGTCTCCAAGGTCTTGACTCTTCAACATCAACAAGAAGAAGACCAACGATGCCACATCTTCCACACAAAAGCCGGCATCAACGGACGGTCCATCAAGGTCATCATCGATGGAGGTAGTTGCCACAACTTGGCAAGTGAAGAACTATGCTCCAAGCTACAATTGGCCAAGAGGAAGCACCCACATCCATACAAGGTTCAATGGCTAAGTGACTCCGGCACTATACGAGTCGAGCATACGGTCCAAGTCTCCTTCAAAATTGGTGCTTATGAAGACACGTTGGAATGTGATGTGGTCCCAATGACCGTTTGCCACCTACTTCTTGGTAGACCATGGCAATTCGACCGTGGTGTCATCCACAACGGGTGCACCAATCACTATAGCTTCAAGATGAAAGGGAAGGAATATGTGCTACGACCTATGTCTCCTACTCAAGTGATAGCCGACAAGCAAGCCACACATCATAGAGAAAAGAGTGACAAAGTGATCCACCCAAAAGTGAGTGAGAGCCACAAGCCAAATTTGAGCGACTCTTCGCCTAGAGAGAAAAACCTCATTCTATTTGCCACCAAAAGTGAGATGAGAGAAGTGTGTGAGAACCCATCTACCGTGATGCACTTTGTCCTTGTGTGCAAGGATGGAGAACCAAAAACTAACACAATTCACGAGCTACCTTTGGTGTTTCAATCTCTTTTGCAGGAATTCCAAGATATTTTCCCCGATGAGCTACCTCCGGGTCTACCTCCTCTTCGAGGCATTGAGCATCGAATCGACCTCATCCCCGGAGCGCCGCTACCAAACAAAGCTCCATACCGAGTCAATCCGGAAGAAACAAAGGAGATCCAACGGCAAGTACAAAAACTAATCGAAAAACGGTAATGTACTCGAAAGCTTAAGCCCTTGTGCCGTTCCCGTTATTCTTGTGCCTAAGCCCAATGGAAGTTTCCGCTTGTGTTCCGATTGTAGACCTATCAATGCTACTACCGTTCGATATAGGCATCCCATTCCTCGCTTAGATGACATGCTTGATGAACTTAGTGGAGCCAACTTTTTCTCAAAAATTGATCTTAAAAGTGGCTATTATCAAATACGCATACAAGAGGGTGATGAATGGAAAACTGCTTTCAAAACCAAATTTGGTTTATATGAGTGGTTAGTAATGCCTATGGGTCTTTCGGAAGCTCCCGGTACTTTTGTGCGTCTTATGCATCATGTACTTCGTCCTTATATAGGAGTCTTTGTTGTGGTTTACTTTGATGATATTCTTGTGTTTAGCAAAACCATGAAAGAGCACATCAATCATGTAAAAAATCTGTGTTGCAAACTCTTCGCAAGGAAAGCCTTTATGCAAACTTGAAAAAATGCACTTTTGGAGTTGACAAAGTGGTTTTCTTGGGTTTTGTTGTTTCCTCAAAGGGTGTCCATGTTGATGAATCTAAAATTGAAGCAATCAAAACTTGGCCCCAACCCACCAATTTGCAACAAGTGCGAAGTTTTCTTGGTCTTGCGGGTTTCTATCGTCGCTTTGTGAAAGATTTTAGCACAATTGCCGCTCCTTTACATGCTTTGAGCAAGAAGAATACTCCCTTTGTTTGGGGAACGTTGCAATCAACCGCTTTTGATGAGCTCAAGTCTTTGCTTACTCATGCTCCGATTCTTGCTTTGCCCAATTTTGACAAAACTTTTGAGGTTCATTGTGATGCAAGTGGTACCGGAATTGGGGGAGTTTTGATGCAAGAAAAACGAGCCATTGCTTATTTTAGTGAAAAACTCTCCGGAGCTCAACTTAATTATCCCATCTATGACAAAGAATTGTATGCTTTAGTGCGTGTGCTACATGTTTGGGAACATTACCTTAGACCTCATGAGTTTGTCATCCATACCGATCATGAAACGCTTAAGTCCCTCAAAGGTCAAACTAAATTGAACAAGCGTGATGCAAAATGGAGTGAATTCATTGAATCTTTTCCTTATGTGATCAAGTTAAGGGTAAAGAAAATGTAGTTGCCGACGCACTCTCACGCATAAACATGCTTGTCACTCAACTTGAGTTGAATGTTATTGGTTTTGAGCATATAAAAGACTTGTATGAACATGATCCATCTTTTGCTTCTCCTTATGCTAGGTGTTTGACGCATACGTCTTGGGAACTAACAAACTTTGCATTCCCGAGTCTTCTCTTCGTTTGCTCCTTTTGCAAGAGGCTCATGGAGGCGGACTCATGGGACACTTTGGACGAGACAAGACATTCGCCACGCTCTCCACCAACTACTTTTGGCCCAAGATGTTCCGCGACGTCGCACGCTTCACCAACCGATGCTATACATGTCGCAAAGCTAAGTCTAAAGCTCAATCTCATGGTCTTTACATGCCTCTTCCTATCCCATATCAACCATGGGAAGACATTAGTATGGATTTTGTACTTGGTTTGCCTAGGACTCAAAATGGCAAGGATTCCGTGTTTGTTGTTGTATATAGATTTTCTAAAATGGCACATTTCATTCCTTGTAACAAGATAGATGATGCTTCACATGTTGCAAATCTCTTTTGTAGGGAAATCTTGCGACTCCATGGCGTACCAAAGACAATCGTCTCCGATCGTGACGTCAAGTTCTTGAGTTATTTTTGGAAGACCCTATGTGCCAAGCTCGGAATCAAGCTCTTGTTCTCCTCGGCATACCATCCTCAAACCGACGGCCAAACGGAGGTGACGAACCGCACACTATCCACTCTACTTCGTGTCTTGATCAACAAGAACATCAAGGAATGGGAAGCATGTCTACCCATCGCCGAGTACGCCTACAATCGTGCGAGACATTCAACCACCGGCAAGTCCCCCATCGAGGTCGTCTACGGTTTCAACCCGTTGTCCCCATTGGACATTCTACCACTTCCTCTCCAAGAGCGCACCAACATGGATGCAAGTGAACGAGCAAGCTACATCAAGAAGATGCACGAAGATACAAGGCACACCATTGAGCGCCAAGTACAACGCCAAACTAACAAGCTCAACGCCAACAAGCAACCCATCATCTTCAACATTGGTGATCTAGTGTGGCTACACCTTCGCAAGGACCGCTTCCCCAAAGAACGCAAGTCCAAACTTCTCCCTCGAGCCGATGGACCTTTCAAGGTGCTAGCACGCTACAACGACAACGCCTACAAGATCGACATACCTCGAGACAAGTACAACGTGAGCGACATCTTCAATGTCAAGGACCTTGCACCTTTCCATGGAGATGAAGCTTTTGATCCGAGGTCAGATCTCTCCCAACGGGGGGGGAGATTGATAGAGGCAAAGGTGTCCCGATGTTTCGATGAGATGGTGGCTATCGTTTCTGTGGGAGTCGACCTTGACGATCTGACTACGAACGTCAGAGGCGTCAGCGCTTAGCAATCGCTAAACCAACTTCCGAGGGTTATTGACCACGCCGGAGCACGATCAACCTGACCACGAGGGCCTGTTTCCTGCGAGCAAACGAAGAACAAGCAAGAAACTGAGATTGCAATCTGGATATTGCAAATATAAGATGAAAGCTTTATTGATCAAGGTGGGGTTCTGTGACGCCTTTGTCTGGTCGTTGAACACAAACGAAGTACGCGAAGTTGCAGCTATGGCGAACTTTTAATCTAAACAAAACCCCCGGAAAAAGCTACTAGATGGATCTACTTATATAGGAGCAAGGGGTGGCGGCCAAGGAGGTGGGAGGACGTCCCAAGGCAGCCTAAAACTAACCCTAGGTCGTACAAGGCCAATGGGCCCAAGCGGAGGTGACGTAACACCTTTGGACTTGTAGTTTGACTCGGATTCTGCTGCAGCGTCAGATTGTTTCGTCTATAACTCAACGCTCCGGACGGATTTTAAGGTGATTCCAATTGGGTTGGAAAATGCACGAAATGTATTTTCCAACAAAAAAAGAATCAACCAATTTGGAGTCCGTATGAAAAAGTTATAGACGTTTTGAGTCAGGTATGTATGCATGCGGTCGAATCTGAGTCCAGAACGTGAGAGACTTGGACTCTATCTTCTCTTGGGCCAAAAGTGACGTGAGAGAACTTTTTGAACAGCAGGTAAACATCTCTTTCTCCCTTATCTTCATATGTTGATGAGGACATGACTACCTTGGATGAGACCAAAAATATTGCATACATGCATATTTCTCAGGTGATTTCTAGTGCAAACTATTCAATAATATATTTATGTTATCCAGGACAAAAATACTTCACAAACTTTTGTGCCATGTCTAATTGCAGGTGTATGGGACATTTGTACAATCCACATATGAAGATAAGGGAGAAAGAGATGTTTACCTGCTGTTCAAAAGTTCTCTCACGTCACTTTTGGCCCAAGAGAAGATAGAGTCCAAGTCTCTCACGTTCTGACTCAGATTCGGACTGCACAGACATACCTGACTCAAAACGTCTATAACTTTTTCATACGGACTCCAAATCGGTTGATTCTTTTTTGTTGGAAAATAGATTTCGTGCATTTTCCAACCCAATTGAATCACCTTAAAATCCGTCCGGAGCGTTGAGTTATAGACGAAACAATCTGATGCTGCAGCAGAATCCGAGTCAAACTACAAGTCCAAAGGTGTTACGTCACCTCCGCTTGGGCCCATTGGCCTTGTACGACCTAGGGTTAGTTTTAGGCTGCCTTGGGATGTCCTCCCACCTTCTTGGCCGCCACCCCTTGCTCCTATATAAGTAGATCCATCTAGTAGCTTTTTCCTTGGGATTTGTTTAGTTAAAAGTTAGCCATTGCAACTTCGTGTACTTCGTTTGTGTCCAACGACCAGACCAAGACCGCTTACGGATCCCCACCATTATCAATACTTCATATATATTCGCAATATTCAGATTGCTTTATCATATTCTTGCTTGTTCTTCGATTGCTTGCAGGAATAGACCTTCGTGGTCGTTGATCGTGCTCCAGCGTGGTCAATAACCTCTCGGAGTTGGTTTAGCGATTGATAAGGCGCAACGTCGTGCACGCTTGTAGTCGGATCGTCAAAGTTGTCTCCATCAAATCGATAGTTATCATCTCATCGAAGATCGGGACACCTCGCCTATCAAGTGGTATCAGTTTTCAGGTTGCTCGGTGAGATTTTCCAGTTATCCCTAGATTCGATTTATTTTCTTACCAATTGTCCAAGAAAAAGCCACAAAAAAAGTTAGATCTATTCATCATTTGTCCTAGCCAGTCCAAGCCTTTGCAATTTTCTTTTCATTGTTTGCATTATTGAATTATCGGTTGCATCGTCGTGTCGAGTTGCTGGTCTTAGTGTCTTGTTCCTTTAGAGTTTCGAGTTCTGTTCACATTAGTCACGCCGCCGCTGCATCATTATCCCTTCCGCTGTCCACCATCCCATCCATTAATTTCCATCACGTACTACGACTTGTTCATTGTCATAATCATAGTTGAGGTCATTCACATCTTCGCCTGATCCAATCTGCATCTTATCCAGTTTGTCTTGGAAAGAGGGAGAAAAAAAAGATAGAGAAAAAAAAGAGAGAGAAAAAAGGAAAGAAAAAAAAAAGAAAAAGAGAGGAAAAAAACTGGATCTATCTAGAATCAATCTCGTACCTGAATTCGGATTGGAATCTGTTTTGCGCACTGTTCAGTAAAACAGGTGTATCTTCCTCATACGAAGTCCGTTTTGACTCCGTGAGTACTCAAATTAAAGCTAGAGACGAGGCGCATCTAAATAGTTGCAGAAGCTAGTTCAATATTTGACACCTCAAAATCGGCTTCTAAATAGGTGTTTTTGCCCTCTGAAGTTCGTGAACACAGCTTGTTCCAATTTTTCAGGCCAGTTTTAGAATTCTTTGACTCCTCATATCAACTCGAATTGAGTGATTCTTTTTGCATTGGAAAGCTTGAGTTAGTAGCATTCTTTGAAAGAATTTATCAGAAAATTGGCTCAAACTTTTCAAGAGGAAAGTTGGAGAGAGAGTTGTTGTATGTCCTGCTTGGCGCTTGTTTTTCATCATTATCTTCACTGCCGTTGTGATCTTCACTTATATCTTGCTGTCAAGAGCTACTTAGTATCCTTCATTGATGCTAGTTGTGCTATGCCGTGACCTCATTAGTGTTCTAGGCTCGCGTCTCTAGTCCGGTCTAGCCTAGGACCAGCACAGATACCGTCGTTGAGCGTTTATTCAACATTGCATCTTTGAATTGATTATTGCTAATCTTTTGCTACCATATATAGCCAACCCAGCTCCACATATTTCTACACCGTGTATCGTCGACGCTCCCCGGCAATCGCTTTACTCAATATTCGAGTTACTTGACACCGCTGGTTGCCGATCACCGCTTGCTGCATGGTAAGAACTTGTAAGACATTGATATTTGCTTTATCGTGAGCGTTTTACCACCACATCCTAGTAGTTATAGGAACATTATTTTTGGATTTTGTTTCTTGTTCTACTAATCATGACAGGATCCAGAGTCAATTCATGGGCTTTGTCGATCGCGGGAGACATGCCACCACCTATGCAAATACCACAACCGTCACGAGAGGTGCACAAACATCCAAATGCACATGATCAGGTTCATGTTTCTATACCACCATTTAATGGCCGTTTTAGACCTCCTTTATATATTGAATGGGAGTTAGACATAAATAATATATTTGCTTCCCATAATTTTGATGAACGTAAAAAAGTTATGGTTGTGGTTGGTTCTTTCACTGGTTATGCTCTAGTTTGGTGGAGTGAATATTGTCGGTTACACCATGATTATGTACCTAATACTTGGGATGATTTAAAACATGTCATGAGAGATAGATTCGTCGATGTTTATTATACTGTGGCATGATTAAAAAACTGGAACATTTAAAACAAGGTAGTGACACCGTAACAAAATATTATGATGATTTACAAACTACCTTGTTGCACTCATTTTAGAAGAAAGTGAAGAAGATTTTATGGATAGATTTTGGGGAGGATTAAACCATAATATTCAGGAGATACTAATTCATGAAGAGTGTTATCCTATGGACCATTTGTTTCGTCTTGCTTGCAAAGCTGAACAGGAAATAAAACGACGTGTTGCCCACAAGGAGAACAAGCGCACGATGCACATTCCAACTGTTGATACAGATGTTTATTCAACTACTAGGCGTACTATGACAACCACATCCGTTGTTGCGAGGACTACATCATCTCCACCATGTGACACATCACCATCGAGAGTGCCTGCATCATCTGAGTTGACTATAAGAGGTAATGACAAAGGTACAGATTTTCCACTTTTACATGAGAATGATGCATGCCTAGTTAACTTGAATACATCATGTGTTGAGCTACCCACTACTTTGATCACACCACCTATTTTAGAGGATTATATTGATAATTTGACTTTGCCATGTGATCAAACAACTGAAATACCAACAATTTTGAGAGCACCCATTGAATTAACTATTGATGCAAAAGAATCAATGTTTAATCATTTTGATACGACCTCTAATCTTGGTGATGATTCTGTGTCGAATGACTCATTGCATGTTTGCTTATCTAAGCATGTTGTAGCATGTAAATTTGATTCAAATAAGGTTTATTCACCAATGTTGGGATGGTTTAATGATGAACATTGTCAATCTCTTGAAATAAATAAGAGCTTCACTTATATGTGCAAACTGAGTTGCAGTATTTTCAAGCCTTCTAGTTCTTGTGCTAATTTGTTGGCTTTAGATTTTATGAACTATGCAAGTTACTCATCTATTCATGTGTCATATATGCAAAAATCAAGGGAAGTAAAATGGATGACGATACATATACAACATGTACATCTTGTCTCTTTTGTTAGCCACATTTCAGATTAAGCAACGCCGAGGACGGCTTTGTTTTCAAAAAGGGAGGATGATGAGGACATGACTACCTTGGATGAGACCAAAATATTGCATACATGCATATTTCTCGGTGATTTCTAGTGCAAACTATTCAATAATATATTTATGTTATCCAGACAAAAATACTTCACAAACTTTTGTGCCATGTCTAATTGCAGGTGTATGGGACATTTGTACAATCCACATATGAAGATAAGGGAGAAAGAGATGTTTACCTGCTGTTCAAAAAGTTCTCTCACGTCACTTTTGGCCCAAGAGAAGATAGAGTCCAAGTCTCTCACGTTCTGGACTCAGATTCGGACTGCACAGACATACCTGACTCAAAACGTCTATAACTTTTTCATACGGACTCCAAATCGGTTGATTCTTTTTTTGTTGGAAAATAGATTTCGTGCATTTTCCAACCCAATTGGAATCACCTTAAAATCCGTCCGGAGCGTTGAGTTATAGACGAAACAATCTGATGCTGCAGCAGAATCCGAGTCAAACTACAAGTCCAAAGGTGTTACGTCACCTCCGCTTGGGCCCATTGGCCTTGTACGACCTAGGGCTAGTTTTAGGCTGCCTTGGGATGTCCTCCCACCTTCTTGGCCGCCACCCCTTGCTCCTATATAAGTAGATCCATCTAGTAGCTTTTTCCTTGGGATTTGTTTAGTTAAAAGTTAGCCATTGCAACTTCGTGTACTTCGTTTGTGTCCAACGACCAGACCAAGACCGCTTACGGATCCCCACCATTATCAATACTTCATATATATTCGCAATATTCAGATTGCTTTATCATATTCTTGCTTGTTCTTCGATTGCTTGCAGGAATAGACCTTCGTGGTCAGGTTGATCGTGCTCCAGCGTGGTCAATAACCTCTCAGAGTTGGTTTAGCGATTGCTAAGGCGCAACGTCGTGCACGTTTGTAGTCGGATCGTCAAAGTTGTCTCCATCAAATCGATAGTTATCATCTCATCGAAAGATCGGGACACCCTCGCCTCTATCATATGTGGATTGTACAAATGTCCCATACACCTGCAATTAGACATGGCACAAAAGTTTGTGAAGTATTTTTGTCCTGGATGACATAAATAAATTATTGCATGGTTTGCATTAGAAATCACCTCACAAATATACATGTATGCAATATTTTTGGTCGTATCCAAGGTAATCATGTCCTCATCATCCTCCCCTTCTTGAAAACAAAGCCGTCCTCGGCGTTGCTTAGTCTGAAATATGGCTAACAAAAGAGACAAGGTGTACATGTTGTATATGTATATGTCATCCATTTTTACTTCCCTTGATTTTTGCACATATGACACATGAATAGATGAGTAACTTGCATCGTTCATAAAATCTAACGCCAAAAGATTATCACAAGAAGTAGAAGGCATGAAAATATTACAACTTAGTTTGCACATATAAGTGAAGCTCTTATTCATTTCAAAAGATTGACAATGTTCATCATTAAACCATCCCAACATTGGTGAATAAACCTTACTTGCATCAAGTTTACATGCTACAACATGCTTAAATAAGCAAACATGCAATAAGTTATTTGACACAGAATCATCACCAAGATTAGAGGTCATATCAAAATGATTAAACATTGATTCTTTTGCATCAATAGTTAATTCAATGGGTGCACTCAAAATTGTTGGTATTTCAGTTGTTTGATCACATGACGCATTCATGATAGTATCAAGATTCTCTAAAATAGGTGATGTGCTCAAATCACCAGTTAACTCAACACATGATGCATTCAAGTTAACTAGGGATGCATCATTCTCATGTGAAGTTATATCATTAATACCTTTACTGTTACCTTGTCGCAAAGACGTAGCTGATGTAGGTACGGGCCTTGATAATGCACCATACACTTGAGATGATGTCTGATAGAGGCAAAGGTGTCCCGTCTTTCGATGAGATGTGGTTTTCGCTTGGGAGGAAGTCGACTTTGACGATCCGACTACGAACGTGCGAGGACGTCGCGCCTTAGCAATCGCTAAACCAACTCCGAGAGGTTATTGACCACGCCGAGCACGATCAACTCGACCACGAGGGTCTGCTTCCTGCGAGCAAACGAAGAACAAGCAAGAAACTGAGATTGCAATCTGGATATTGCGAATATAAGATGAAAGCTTTATTGATCAAGGTGGGGTTCGTGGACGCCTTTGTCCGGTCGTTGAACACAAACGGCACGCGGGTTGCAGCTATGGCGAACTTTTAATCTAAACAAAACCCAAGGTCTAAACGGTGCCCTAAGGGCTGTATATATGGAGGAAGAGGGGGAATTTCGTGGCCCTTGGTGGAGGGGTCCAAATCAACCCTAACTCTTGTTTCCCCACACATACGGACTCTAAAAACAGCCTATACTTAAGTATTTCGAAATTACATGGGCCTGGCCCACTAATAAGGTGACGAGCACCTAGAATAGCCTCGAGACGACATTTATGAAGTAGCATCTTGTATATTTCGTCCAAGGCTTCATGCACCCATTATGGTGGCTTCAAAGTCCTGAAATCATCACTTGTAACTCCGTTTGTTCCCCTTATGCATGGCATTATCTCCATGCTTGTTCTTGCTCCAATGTCCATCCTTCTCCAAGCTAGGGCCTTCATTTGTAAGCAAAACAAATGTATCCAATTTAGGCAGCATCATATTCTCATGAACATTAGAATCATTACCAAGAAACGAAAGTACCGATAATTTAATTGGCGCATGCGAGCTCTAGTAATTGGTCCAAGATATGTAGCAAGAGGGGCTGTGGGTGTAACAATGGTATTGATGTCCTCATCATCCTCCCTTCTTGAAATGAAGTCGCCCTCGACGGAAGCTCATATTCCTCACCCAAATAAGGCTTCAAATCTGCAATGTTAAAAGTGGACTAACCCCAAAATCTGCAGCAGCTCAAGTTTATATGCATTATCATTTATTTTCTCTAACACCTTAAATGGACCATCAAGACGTGGCATTAGCTTTGATTTGCGCAAATTAGAAACCTATCCTTACGCAAATGTAACCAAACAAGATCTCCAGTGCAAAGACAACATGTTTTCTACCCTTATCTCCAAAGAAGTTTATATTTAGCATTCATACGCTCAATGTTTTCCTTAGTTATCTCATGCATTTTTAAAATCAATTCAGCACGTTCTTTAGCATCAAAATTAACCTTCTCCAAGATGGAAGAGGCAACAAATCAATAGGTGCACGAGGTAGGAAGCCATACACAATTTCAAAAGGGCACATCTTAGTAGTAGAATGCAATGAACGATTATAAGCAAATTCAATATGAGGCAAGCATTCTTCCCACATTTTCTTATTATTCTTCAAAACAGCCCTAAGCATAGTAGACAATGTTCTATTGACTACTTCAGTTTGTCCATCAGTTTGGGGTGACAAGTAGTACTAAAAAGCAGTTTAGTCCCCAACTTAGCCCATAAACATCTCCAAAAGTGGCTAAGAAATTTAGTATCACGATCTGAAACAATAGTATTTGGCACACCATGCAAGCGAATAATTTCACGAAAGAACAAATCAGCAACATTAACAAAGATCATCGCTTTTATGACATGGTATAAAGTGTGCCATTTTCGAGAATCTATCCACGACAACAAATATGCTATCCTCCCTTCTTTGTTCGAGGTAAACCTAAAACAAAGTCCATAGATATATCCTCCCAAGGAACACTAGGCACAGCAAAGGCATATATAAACCATGAGGATTGAGTCGTGACTTAGCTTTTTGACATGTAGTGCAGCGAGCAACAAAACGCTCAACATCCCGCCTCATCTTTGGCCAAAAGAAATGTGTAGCAAGTATATCCTCCGCCTTCTTCACGCCAAAGTGTCCCATTAATCCTCCTCCATGCGCCTCCTGCAACAACAAAAGACTAACAGAGCTAGCAGGAATGCATAGCTTGTTAGCACGAACACAAAACCATCATTAATAACGAACTTGTTCCATGTTCTTCCCTCTTTACAATTCTGCATTACATCTTTAAAATCAGCATCATGCACATATTGATCTTTGATGGTCTCCAAACCAAATATTTTGAAGTCAAGTTGTGAAAGCATAGTATATCGACGAGACAAAGCATCAAGAATAACATTTTCTTTACCCTTCTTGTGTTTAATGACATAAGGGAAAGTCTCAATGAATTCAACCCATTTAGCATGTCTACGATTCAGTTTAGCTTGACTTTTAATATGTTTCAAAGATTCATGATCGAATGTATAACAAATTCTTTGGGCCATAAATAATGTTGCCATGTCTCTAAAGTCCTAACAAGAGCATATAATTCTTTGTCATAAGTAGAATAGTTCAGACTAGGCCCACTCAATTTTTCGTAAAAGTATGCAACAGGTTTGCCATCTTGTAATAACACACCTCCTAATCCAATTCCACTAGCATCACATTCAAGCTCAAAAGTCTTATTAAAGTCGAAGTTGGAGTAAAGGAGCATGTGTCAACTTATCTTTCAATACCGTGAAGGCTTCTTCCCATGCGGTACCCCAAACAAAAGGCACATCCTTCTTTGTAAGCTCATTGAGAGGTGCAGCAATGGTGCTAAAGTCTCTCACAAAACGCCTATAGAAACCAGCGAGTCCAAGAAAACTCCTCACTTGTGTGACCGCTTTGGGCTGCGCCAACTCTCAATAGCTTCAATCTTGGCTTTATCAACTTCAATTCCTGTGGAGTAACAACATAGCCAAGAAAAGATACTCGGTCGGTGCAAAAGGTGCACTTCCCAAGGTTACCAAACAAACGTGCATCACGAGAGCATTAAAACAGCACGTAAATGTTCCAAATGTTCTTCCAAAGATTTGCTATAAATCAGTATATCATCAAAGTAAACTACCACAAATCGTCCAATGAAAGCACGTAAAACTTCGCTCATTAATCTCATGAAAGTACTAGGTGCATTAGTTAACCCAAAAGGCATGACTAACCACTCATATAATCCAAACTTAGTTTTAAATGCTGTTTTCCATTCATCTCCCAATTTCATACGAATTTGATGGTATCCACTACGCAAATCAACTTTGGAGAATATTGTAGAGCCACTCAATTCATCAAGCATATCATCTAGCCTAGGAATAGGATGACGATAACTAATAGTAATATTATTAATGCCTCTACAATCAACACACATACGCCGACGTACCATCCTTTTTAGGCACTAGTATAATAGGAACAGCACAAGGACTAAGAGATTCGCGATATAACCTTTGTCGAGCAGCTCCTGTGACTTGACGATAATCTCCTTCGCCTCCTCCGGATTGGTACGGTATGGTGCGCGGTTGGTAGCGATGCACCGAATTAAGTCAATTTGATGCTCAATCCTCGAATAGGTGGTAATCCCGTGGCACGCCTTGTGGGAAGACGTCGAAACTCCTGCAAAATGTTAGTGACAGCAGGGGCAAAGAGGAAGGCACGCCCTCGAATGAAAATAATGCCTCTTTGCACACAAAAGCATAGCAAACAGATTTGCTAGAATCTAGCTCATCAATATCAGATTTGGTGGCAAATAAACATGCACTTTTCAGTTTAATTTCAGAAGCAACATTAGATGGTTTATTATTAGGCTTCATTTGTTGCTCAAATTCTTTTGCCACAATCTGATTTTCACTCTTATTTTCTCCTGTTTTGCTTTATTAGCTCTATTAATATCATCTTTCAAAATGGAATCAGGAGTCATAGGAAGCAAAGTAATATTTTTATCCTTGTGAACAAGAGTATACTGATTGTTTCTACCATGGTGTACAGAATTTTATCAAATTGCCATGGTCTACCAAGTAATAAGGAACATGCTTGCATAGGTACCACATCACAATCAACATAATCAGCATATGTAGAGATACTAAAATACACACGAACAAGACGTGTTACCTTAACCTTGCCGCTGTTGTTGAACCATTGGATGTAGTAAGGATGTGGATGTGGTCTTGTGGTGAGAGAAAGCTTCTCCACCATATCCATGCTAGCCAAGTTGTTGCAGCTCCTCCATCTATGATGACGCTAATAGAACGCTCCTTCACAACTCCCTTTGTATGGAACAAGTTATGCCTCTGATTTTGCTCAGCTTGTGTAACCTGCACACTCAAAACACGTTGAGCAACTAAACATTCATACCTGTCAAGATCTTCAGCAGCCATGTATTGCGCCTCAGATCGAATCATCTCCACCGTGTTCTTCATGTGTAATAAGAGCCAAAGTCTCTTCATCATAGTCACTAGCGACTCATACCCACCATCCTCGTGAGCAATCATCACACGCTGAGATGTGCATTCTCTCAAAAATGTCCTCTTCCCTTACAACGACGACAAATAATATCACTTGTGTGCCCTGTTGACGCCATGGAAGAAGAAGAGCTCTGTAGGCCCAAAGCAGTGTACTCTTGGCGATAGTGGTGGTTGTGCCTGCTTTCTTGTATCACGGTTGGAGGTGGCAGCCACGGAGGTGCCGTGTAGTAGAACGTGTGGAAGTAGATGATGCACGTGGTGTCCATGATGAAGGTCGACCTGCAGAAAAGTTAGTCCGCGCCAAGGCCTGCCGATCCTGACTTCACGCTCAGCTTTACAAGCAAGATGGAATAATCGAGTGATATTATTATAATCCTTGTAGTCTAGAATGGTCTGAATCTCTATTTAATCCACCCGAAAACGTGCAAGCATAGCTTCATTCTCCTCAACAATACCACATCTAATCAAGCCAGTTTGTAATTCCTGATAATATTCTTCACCGAATTTTTCCTTGTCTTAAGCGCTGCAATTTTTGAAGTAATTCACGCTGATAATATGGTGGAACCCAACGAGTACGCATAGCAGTTTTCAAAGCAGCCCAAGTAGCTGGAACAGGATATAATCTACAATGTTCGACCACCAAACACATGCAAAGCTAGTGAAAGCACAAACAAAGCAGCAGAACACGCCTCTCCTCGTGATATTGTAAACATGTAAATCGTTGTTCAGTTTCTAACTCCCAAGTAAGATATATATCAGAACATATCTACCCTCAAATGGTGGAATATTCAATTTCAGTTTAGGAGATGGTCATGATCTCGCACTGAAGAGGAGCCCAACATTGCCATTATTTGCATGTGGACGACCGGTGGTTGTGGTGCTGGTGGTTGCACGTAGTTCGATGTTGATCAACCTCATCCTCGTAAGCTCTCACATAATCATCCTCCCCGCCGCAGCAGCAGGAGCCACGTATATCAACAGCAGCACCAGCAGCTTGGCCAGCTGAAGAGGGACACGGAAGCTCGGCGGAGGGCTGTTTCACATGTGGAGGTAGTCCATGTTGTTGTAGTAGAGGTGCGTTAGGTGCAGCCGGTGGTGGTGGTGGTAGACGCTTGAGCAATTCATTAAACTTGTTATCGAGCTTTGTTTCAACGCCTTCTCAATGCCATCTATCTTCTCCATGGCCTCTTCAAATCTATTTAGCACATCGTCCACCTGCCCACTCATCATTTGTTGAAACTTATCATGTAGCGCTTTGTTTGTCATGTTCTCCCGGTCGGTCTCGCTCGGCTTGTGATCCTGCCATGGTTAGCAGAATAGAAACACACAAGAATATGATTGACAGACTACTAGGAAGTGGTGGTGGTGGTGTGGTGGACAATCACAAATCCGTCAAGCAAATCTCAAATTCTTACCAGTTCTACCCAAAGAAGAAAGGTGATCGGCAACCGATGTAGTCAAAACTCTCAAAGCTTGGATAGAGCGATTACTGTGGAGAGTCAAACGCACGATGTAGATGTATGTGGAGCTGGGAAGGCTTATAATATGGTAGCAAAAATGGTTAGCAATAATCAATTCAGAGATGCAAAGTTGAATAAACGCCAACGACGGCAGATCTTGTCTTTGGTCCTAGGCTAGACCGCTGCTAGAGACGCGAGCCTAGAACACTAACAAAATCACGGCGCTGCACGGAAACAACGGAAAAGCACACTCTGGAATTTTTTTTTCGCTTTTTTTTTTTTTTTGCTTTTTTTTTTTTTTGCTTTTTTTTTTTTTTTTTTGAAAAATCACTATAATGGCGAGTGTCTCAAAACTCTTCCAGGTCAAACCGACAGATGGGCACGAAATTTTTTTTTCGACAAATTTTTTTTTTTGACCGCCTTGACCCAAAACTGAAACGGGTCAAAAAAAATTTCTATAACGGCGATCGCCTCAATCCACTTAGAAACACTTAAAAATAGGATAGCCGTAAAATTTTTCGACAAGTGCGTTTTGAAAATTTTGGGCCTAAACGGAGGGTGGTTTCAGACTTTTTTTTTTTTCAAACCTACTCCGCAAGGAAACACGAATCGAAACTAGATGGATCTCAAAACAAACCTAATATGAGAAGAACTTCGGATTGGTGGTGGATATATGGTGGTGGTATATGGCAGCGGTGGTGGAATATGGATACGGATTGGTGGTGGTATATGGATACGGATTGGTGGTGGTATATGGATACGGATTCAGAGCGGTGGCGGATAAGCAATGGTGGTAGATGGCAAGGCGATGATGATGGTGCGGCGGCGGCGTGACAACTTATGACCAGAACTCGAAACTCTAAAAGACTAGACTCTAAGACCAGCAACTTGACACGACGATGCAACCGCAAATTCAACAAAGCAAAAACCCTAAAAAGATTATGCAAAGGCTCAGATTGGTTCGGATATGATGAACTAACCCTAATTTTTTTTTGTGGCTTTTTCGTGGACTTTAGGTATGAAGAACAGACTCGATCTAATCTACGAAAAACTGTAAAATCTCACCGAGCAACCTGAAAATCTGATACCACTTGATAGAGGCAAAGGTGTCCCGTCTTTCGATGAGATGTGGTTTTCGCTTGGGAGGAAGTCGACTTTGACGATCCGACTACGAACGTCAGCGAGGACGCCGCGCCTTAGCAATCGCTAAACCAACTCCGAGAGGTTATTGACCACGCCGAGCACGATCAACTCGACCACGAGGGTCTGCTTCTCGCGAGCAAACGAAGAACAAGCAAGAAACTGAGATTGCAATCTGGATATTGCGAATATAAGATGAAAGCTTTATTGATCAAGGTGGGGTTCTGTGGCGCCTTTGTCTCGGTCGTTGAACACAAACGGCACGCCAAGTTGCAGCTATGGCGAACTTTTAATCTAAACAAAACCCAAGGTCTAAACGGTGCCCTAAGGGCTGTATATATGGAGGAAGAGGGGGAATTTCGTGGCCCTTGGTGGAGGGGTCCAAATCAACCCTAACTCTTGTTTCCCCACACATACGGACTCTAAAACAGACTATACTTAAGTATTTCGAAATTACATGGGCCTGGCCCACTAATAAGGTGACGCAGCACCTAGAATAGCCTCGAGACGACATTTATGAAGTAGCATCTTGTATATTTCGTCCAAGGCTTCATGCACCCATTATGGTGGCTTCAAAGTCCTGAAATCATCACTTGTAACTCCGTTTGTTCCCCTTGCATGGCATTATCTCCATGCTTGTTCTTGCTCCAATGTCCATCCTTCTCCAAGCTAGGGCCTTCATTTGTAAGCAAAACAAATGTATCCAATTTAGGCAGCATCATATTCTCATGAACATTAGAATCATTACCAAGAAACGAAAGTACCTGATAATTTAATTGGCGTGCGCGAGCTCTAGTAATTGGTCCAGTATATGTAGCAGTAGGGGCTGTGGGTGTAACAATGGTATTGATGTCCTCATCAATGTCGCGCTCACAATCTGGGGTGGGGCTGCTCTAGTAGGTGCAACGGTGGAGGAACCAACTGACGATGGTGAGCATGAACTGGAATAGTAGTTGTTGTAGTCACCCAATGCATCCTCCTGTAGCTGTCTCTCAAAGGTACAAGCGCGAACATACATACCAATAATGGAACGAGGAATATAGTGAAATCTTGCACGGATATCATGGTTCAAACCACCAAAAAATCTATTCATTGTATCATCCTCAGATTCTTCTATGTCACAATGATGCATATAAGATTTGAACTCTTTGTAGTAAGTATGAATAGTGTTACTGCCTTGTTTTAATTGTTCAAATTTGCGAAGCAATTCACGATGATAGTAAGGAGGAAAAAATTGTTGTCTCATTACAGCTTTCAAAACTTTCCAAGTTGTGGGTTGGTTATCAATGTTTTTCTTACAATGTACACTCCACCAAATAGAAGCAAAACCAGTAAATGCTCTAGTGGTAGCTCGTATTCTCTCAAGTTCAGAAAAATCATGGTGACTAAAAACTTCTTCTAATTCAAGCTCCCAAGCTAGATAAATAGCAGGATTAAATCTACCCTCAAATGATGGTAAAGACATACCCTGACCATATGCTTGTGTGTGTTGTCCCAACTCTCGTGATGGTGAAGATGTGTCCGTCAGTCCAAGAACTTCTATCTCCGAACCTGTCATGATTAGTAGAAACAAGAAACAAAATTCGAGAATAATGTTCCTATGAACTACTAGGATGTGGTTGTAAAGTGCTCACAGAAAAAGCAAATATCAATATCTTACAAGTTCTTACCATGCAGCGGTGGTGACAGACAACCAGCGGTGTCAAGTAACTCAAGATTGTGTATAGCGATTGCCAGAGAACGTCACGATATACGGTGTAGAAATATGTAGAGCTGGGTTGGCTATATATGGTAGCAAATTTTTTAGCAATAATCAATTCAAAGATGCAATGTTGAATAAACGCTCAAGGACGGTCTCAGGCTGGTCCTAGGCTAGACCGGACTAGAGACGCGAGCCTAGAATACTAATGAGGTCACGGCGTAGCACAACTTGCATCAATGAAGGATACTAAGTAGCTCTGGACAGCAAGATATAAGTGAAGATCACAATGGCAGCGAAGATAATGATGAAAAACAACTGCCAAGCAGGATATACAACAACTCTCTCTCCAATTTTCCTCTTGAAAAGTTTGAGCCAATTTTCTGATAAATTTTTTCAAAGAATGCTACTAACTCAAGCTTTCCAATGCAAAAAGAATCACTCAATTCCGAGTTGATATGAGGAGTCAAAAAATTCTAAAACTGGTTTGAAAAACTGGAATAAGATGTGTTCCCGAACTTCGGAGGGCAAAAAGACCTATTTAGAAGCCGATTTTGAGGTGCCAAATATTGAACTAGCTTCTGCAACTATTTAGATGCGGCTCGTCTCTAGCTTTAATTTGAGTACTCGTGGAGCCAAAACGGACTTCGTATGAGGAAGTTATGCCTGTTTTACTGAACAGTGCACAAAACAGATTCCAATCCGAATTCAGCTACGAGATTGAGTCTAGATAGATCTGAACTTTGTTTTTTTTCTTCTCTTTTTTTTCTCACACTTTTTTTTCTTTTTCTTTCTCTTTTTTCTCTGACTTTTTTTTTTTTTTTTTCTTTTTTTTCTCTCTCCCTCTTTCCAAACAAACTAGATAAGATGCAGATTGGATCAAGTGAAGATGTGAACGATCTCAACTATGATTATGACAATGAACGGTGGGTAGCACGTGGTGGAAATTGATGGATGGATGGTGGTCAACGGAAGGGATAACGATGCAGCGGCGGCGTGACTAATGTAAACAGAACTCGAAACTCTAAACGAACTAGACACTAAGACCAGCAACTCGACACGACGATGCAACCGATAATTCAATAATGCAACCAATGAAAAGAAAACTACAAAGGCTCAGACTGGCTTGGACAAAGGATGAATAGATCTAACTTTTTTTTGTGGCTTTTTCTTGGACAATAGGTAAGAAAATAAATCTAATCTAGGGATAATTGGAAATTCTCACCGAGCAACCTGAAAACTGATACCACTTGATAGAGGCAAAGGTGTCCCGATGTTTCGATGAGATGGTGGCTATCGCTTTACGTGGAGTCGACCTTGTCGATCTGACTACAAACGCGTCACGCGAGACGTCGCGCCTTAGCAATCGCTAAACCAACTTCCGAGGGTTATTGACCACGCCGAGCACGATCAACGACCACGAGGGCCTGTTTCCTGCGAGCAAACGAAGAACAAGCAAGAAACTGAGATTGCAATCTGGATATTGCAAATATAAGATGAAAGCTTTATTGATCAAGGTGGGGTTCTGTGACGCCTTTGTCTGGTCGTTGAACACAAACGAAGTACGCGAAGTTGCAGCTATGGCGAACTTTTAATCTAAACAAAACCCCCGGAAAAAGCTACTAGATGGATCTACTTATATAGGAGCAAGGGGTGGCGGCCAAGGAGGTGGGAGGACGTCCCAAGGCAGCCTAAAACTAACCCTAGGTCGTACAAGGCCAATGGGCCCAAGCGGAGGTGACGTAACACCTTTGGACTTGTAGTTTGACTCGGATTCTGCTGCAGCGTCAGATTGTTTCGTCTATAACTCAACGCTCCGGACGGATTTTAAGGATATTCCAATTGGGTTGGAAAATGCACAAAATCTATTTTCCAACAAAAAAAGAATCAACCAATTTGGAGTCCGTATGAAAAAGTTATAGACGTTTTGAGTCAGGTATGTCTGTGCAGTCCGAATCTGAGTCCAGAACGTGAGAGACTTGGACTCTATCTTCTCTTGGGCCAAAAGTGACGTGAGAGAACTTTTTGAACAGCAGGTAAACATCTCTCTCTCCCTTATCTTCATATGTGGATTGTACAAATGTCCCATACACCTGCAATTAGACATGGCACAAAAGTTTGTGAAGTATTTTTGTCCTGGATGACATAAATAAATTATTGCATGGTTTGCATTAGAAATCACCTCACAAATATACATGTATGCAATATTTTTGGTCGTATCCAAGGTAATCATGTCCTCATCAGAGATGATGCGGAGCATCCCATGATCATCCCCATGCATCCACAACCGTCTCATCAAGAGCCAAGAGGACCCATGACACGAGCTAGAGCTAGAGCTCTCGAGAACGAGGTGACCTCCTTCCTTATTGATATCGCATATGATCCACTCGAGACATGGCTACTACCTAAGTCCGATATGCTATGCATGATTAGGTGTCAAGGGGAACCTCCCGAGGGTGCACGTGAAGACGGACAAGTCCCCAAGTACAAGGATGAAGGAACACGACGATAGGAACCGGAGAAGTCTGCCCAGCCCGGACATCCGGCCCCATGCCCCGGACATCCGGCTCTTCCTGACGCCTCGGATATCCGGCCCCTCCACCACCGAATGCACCTTGAAGACCCAGACCAGCCCGGACATCCGGCCTCCCCGCCCGGACATCCGGCCCGTCCCGAAGCCCCGGATATCCGGCCACTCGCCCGGAAATCCGGCTCCCACCACCCGGTTCTACTAAATCGGTCATCCTAGCCCGGACATCCGGGCTGAGAGCCCGGACATTCGGCGCCTCGCGAAAGCCCGGACATCCGGCCCGACACCCGGACGTCCGGCCTCCCCTGCCTGCGCGCAGCCCTCCGGGACTCGTCCCTTGTACCCCTTCGCCCCGAGACTATATATACTTGATCCCCTCCTCTTTCTAGGGTTAGCTTTGGATTAGCTCATATTTTGGTGTGAGAGCCTTTGCTCATCCACTTGGCTACTTCTCCTAGGAGATCAGGACCTCTACGGAGAAGATCCCCCAAGCGGATTCAAGACCCCCTTCTAGGGCGGACCCCATCAAGACCTCCTTTCGGAGAAGAACGGCTACTCGTGTATCCTTACCTTTGTTGTTCTGGAATCTTGTGCCACTCTATGTGATCGATAATCTAGCACTTGTGTGATTGGTTTCTTGTCGGTTGAGTGAACTCTCTCTCGTTTTCCCCGTGTTTCCCTCTTGTTCTTCCGCGTGTTCTTCGTGATTCCCCGTAGGATCCGCTCCAACGTGAAAGATCGTCCACGTAGGGTTCCGCCCTACATCATCTTACCACTCGAATGATAGGTTTTGCATTTCCGCTAACCTCATTTGTTTTTCCGAGTGTTTGTCATGTTCTTTCATTTCAGAGGTTTCACAAGGCGATGCCGTTATGCGACAACTTGGTTATGCGAAGGCATACACGATGTGCAACACCATCATTTGCGAGAATCTACTAAAGGTGAACTCCTTCCCTTTGAGCCATCCTCAAGTTTGCATATTGGATGGGTCACTCTTTCATTGTTGTTTCCTTCTTATTGTCTACATGCTACATCTATTGGATGGAGGAGCAACATTGGAGATTGGCTCTTTGGACCTTCACATTGAGGAGCGCTCGGACTTATTGGATGCACCTTCGGTTTTCCACTCTTGCCACAACATCGAGCATTGGTATACCAACACCTCCATATTTGTTGATTGTGCTCATACTCATGCTCGATGGACATATCATACCCATAGCAAACTTGCGTATTATGCATGGATTGACTCACATTATGATTGCCTTGTTGCATCTTGTATTCCCATGTCATCCATGATATATGAGCTTGTTCACTTCCTTAGCAAATTTGTTGTGATCTTCCTTGATGGCATATTCACATATCATGATCATATTGCTCATCATCAATTGCATGATAACATACACATGTTGAGCATCCATTGCCATATTCATGCTATTGATAAACCGTCTCACTATGACATCATTTTGCACCGTGGTTGCATTGATCATATTTACAACACATTTGTGTGCACAATGAATGCTTTACATCTCATTTCATATTATCTTGCTAAGCTTCATGTGCTTTGTCATGAACAATCTTGCCTCACGGACTCATTCTTACATGATGGACACTTTGTGTGCGCTAACCATTGTATTTCCGAGTGTTTCTTGTGTTTGCTCTTTTGGCATATCTATCACTCCGGCGACACCTTGGACTACTTGGATTGCGTCATGTCTTCAACTTCGTCCAACTACAAGTCCGTCTATGACAACCGTTTCCATGGTGATGAGGATCACGATCCGAGGTCGGATCTTTCCTGATGCGGAGCATCCCACGTTCATCACCATGTACACTCCGACTACTCTCCAAGCCCCAAGGATACATGAGATGAGACCTCGACTATTCGCCATTGGACACAAGGTGAACCCGTTCCTAAATGCTTCCCCTTTCCATTCGTGTGAGACATGGTTGCTACCTAAGGCGAGGACTCTATGCATGCCTAGGTACCAAGGAGACCCTCTCGGAGATGCTCGGAATGATGGACAAGTCCCCAAGACAAGGATGAAGGAACACGACGAGAGGAACCGAGAAGTCTGCAGAGCCGGACATCCGGCGTCGGCCGGACATCCGCCCCTTCCATAAGCCGGACATCCGGCCCCAGCCCGGACATCCGGCGCCCATCACAGCTGCCGCCAAACTACAGGGCCCAGACATCCGGCCTCCCACGAAGCCCCGGATATCCGGCCCCTCGCCCGGAAATCCGGCGCCCCGCACCCGAATGCGTCTGGTAGACCCAGGCCAGCCCGGACATCCGGCCCCCAGCCGGACATCCGCGCCTCGGCTCCGGACATCCGGCCGACGCCGACATCCGGCTCCGCTGTCACAAGAAAGTAAAGGGCCGAGACCCATGTACCTCTTCGCCCCCTAGACTATATATACTCCATCCCCTTCCTCTTTCTAGGTTAGCGTTGATTTAGCTCATTAGATAGAGCTTCGCTCATCCATACCGGATCTACTCCACGAGAGAGACCGCGGACCCTCTTCGGAGAAGATCCACCTTGGATTCAAGACCTCCCTTTGCGGAGAAGACCATCATCAAGACCTCCTCACGGAGAAGAACGGCTACCGTTTGTATCGTCCTTTGTTGACCTTGAATCATGTATCTCCTTTTGTGTTCATCGATCTAGCACTTGTGTGATTGATCTCTTGTTGGTCTCGTTTTCTCCGTGTTTCCCTCTTGTTCTTCCGCGTGTTCTTCGTGATTCCCCGTAGGATCCGCTCCAACGTGAAAGATCGCCCACGTAGGGTTCCGCCCTACATCATCTATGGATCAGAGCTTAGGTTGATCACGTTTTTGGAGCCCCTACCCCTCTTTTTCTAGCTTGATTTTGTTGATTTCGTCCTAAATCCGAAAATCCCCACCAAAAATAGCCCCCAATTTTTTTTGTGATTTGTTAGTTTTGATGATGTTTTGTTGATTTTGATCCATGGATTTGCTTTGTTTCGAGTGGATCTAGCATCTCCCCAAGTTTCCCCACTTTCCATCCACGAAATCTCTCCAATTTTGCCCCCGAAACCTCGAGTGGGAGCGTTTGATGGACGACTACCTCAAGCTACATCAAGTTCCTCCCGAAGATCAAGTGAAGTGCGCCACAAGAAACTTCCACGACTACGCCTCGACATGGTGGCTTCACACACCTTCGGAGTGCTACGAGATGAGTTGGTCCAAGATGAAGAGAGCTTTGCGGCGAGAGTTCGTGCCTCCAACCTACACGGAACAACTTCGACGCCAATTGGAGAACACCATCCAAGGATCCAAGTCCATCGACGCGCATTTCAAGGAGATGAAGATTGCGTTATGACGAGTCATGGCGTGGGCGACCCCATGTCAATGAAGTTCCACTTCATGATGGGATTGCACAACGACATCTCCAAGACCATCTTCCTCGAGAACTACAAGTCCATCGACGACTACTACATTGGTGCTCTCAAGGCGGAACAAGAACTCATGAAGGCCAACGCTTCTCCACCCCAAGCAAACTTCGTGGAGACCAAGCTCTACGACAAGCATGAGGCTAGTACCACTATGATGTCCAAGCCCGACAAGCTCCAAGACGATGCTCCCAAGTACAACTTCACCGCCATCCCTCTTTGTGGCATTGATGATGCCGAGTCTACCTTGACTCTTTTTCAAGATGGTGCCGCGACAAGTACGACTACGGAGACCTTCAAGGACCAAGCTTTGGAGGCAAGCGACAAGGTGGCGAGCAAGGATGATGCTTCCATCTTAGGAGGCGAGAGTGATGTTGTGCCATCTTCGGCCTTCATCCACGACGACGACTACGAGACGGTTGAGCATGGGATTTTCCCTTCGACCACGGCGACATCCGATGACTTGAGTGACTTTTGCCACCATATTGAGAGTGAGAGTGACTTCACCACTAGCCCCATATATGTGTTGCCCCAATTCCCATGTGAGGAGAGCCACAACCCCCACCACATGAGTGACATGAGTGACTCCACCATATGTGAGATTGAGTGCACCTATTTTGAGGGAGTGAGTGAACCACCACATAGAGAGAGTGAGATAGTTGATAGGTCTAGTGAGGCCATTTGCATTTCTAACAACTTGACCTCTACCGCTATTGTGTCTTCTCATTTGGTGCTAGGTCCCATTTATAATGACGGCCGATCCTCGACGACTTCGTCCTCCCTTTGGACAAGACGATGGCCATGGTGGAATATGATGCACCCCCCACATGGTTCCATCAAGATGAAGATGACCACAATTTGGTCTTTCCCACCTCACCTACACCACTTGAGTGGAATGACAAAGGTAACAAAGGTGACGGTGATGCTCTAGTCCCACTAGTGGACATTCTTGAGATTGATTGCTTGCATAATGTTGAACCACCTAGTACCATGCTTCATGCTAGTATGATTTCCCCATGTGATGATTTGCCCATTTATGATGAATATGATGATTCTCATATGGAGTCTATTAGTTGTGATGCCATGTTACATAGGATTTCTTGTGACAATTCTTTAGGTCACATCATGTTTGCTAATCCGCTTGACTTGTCATATGCTATGCATGAGATCCATCATATGTCTTATTTGCAATCTCTTCATAGTGACTATGCATATGCCATTAAAATAAACCCAATTTGCACATATGGCATAGATGACAAGCCCATGGTTATTGGCATTTGTTTTTCTTGTGATGATATTGATATGCTCCCTATGCATCCTTTATCTCATATGCCATGCCATGCCCTCCTAGCTTCGGATATGCATTGTTTTGGATGTTGTCCATTTTCTCCATGTGATGTTTCCGCTATTGCTCATGAGGAGACCCCCATAGTTTCCTCATACATGTTAGGAGAATTTGATCCATCCCATTCATTGCATGATCCCCATACTTGTGTGCACCACATGCTCCCCATGAATGAAAATGCTATCGATGCGCCATATACTTGCATTCTCAATTTGTGTCCCCATCGTGTCATACATAATAACAAACCTATCATGATGGATGACATGTTTCTATATCACGCATCTCATTTATTTGAGCATTGGCTATTTTGTGCTAACCAACACAAGCACGTATGCATCATGATGGATGATGTGTACATCTACCACGCACACACAATTTTTCCTTTGTCTTTGTTTTGTGTAGGTACCCACATACACTCGTCAACATCTCAATCCCATGAGTTGACGAAACGAGCTCTTGAGAGCAATGATGCTTTGGGATCCCATGGACTATACTCACCAACGTCCTCTTCGCGCAAGGACTACGCGCAACTCCTCTACTTGGCTCTCACACGGCTATGGGCTATTTACCACTTGTCGATTCATGCTCATTTTACCGTGTTCACTTTGCATGCTATGCTTGCTTCTATACCTTTGCCATGCAATTGTGACCCTTGCTTGCACTTACCCATGATTCACAATTATGCTACTTCTATGTGTATTTGCATGCTTGGTGGAGATCCTTGTTGCTTTTGCCATGTTTATCATGTGCCCCATGCTAGTGATGATATTTTGCTCACATCTTGCCTTCATGCTTGTGACATGTCATGTGAAGTATTCACGCACACTATTTGCACCCATGACATGATTGCCTTGATTCCTTCTAGTACGTTGCATCTTCGCACTACTAGCTTGCTTGACTTGATCTCTATGATTGCTAGCTATGTTGCATCACCCATGTTCCACTATCACTTGCTTTCTTGGGTTGATGACATATATGCTCATGCCTCTCAAATGATATATCTTGATCATTGTCTGATGCGGAGCATCCCACGTTCATCCCCATGTACACTCCATCTACTCTCCAAACCCCAAGGATACATAAGATGAGACCTCGACTTTGCGCCATTGGACCTAAGGTGAACTCGCTCCTTTCCGAATCTTCCCTTACCGCATGTAAGACATGGATGCTACTTCAAGAGCGGACCTTGTGCATACTCAGGTACACCCGAGGAGACCATGGAGAGCCCAAGGACCAAGGCCAAGCGTCTTGTGAGCGAAGGAAGGAGAAGGAGAAAGAAGACCTGTATGGCGGTACTACCGCCAACACCAAGCGGTACTACCGCTAAAGGCCCCCGAGCGGCACTACCGCCGAACTTCCGCTCTACTGCCGCTCAACCCGACAAACTCCTGTGCTCGAGCGACCCGGGTCCGGTACTACCGCCCGATCCAAGCGGCACTACCGCTTGCAAGCGGTACTACCGCTCTGCCTGTGCCCAACCGCGGGCCTTTGGCCTTGTATCCCCCCTCTCACTTACCCCTTGGTGGCTTAGACTATAAATAGACGACCTCCACTTCCTTTCTAGGGTAGCGTTGATTTAGCTCATTAGATAGAGCTTCGCTCATCCATACCGGATCTACTCCACGAGTGATAGAGGCAAAGGTGGGGTTCTGTGGCGCTTTGTCCGCAGTCGTTGAACACAAACGGCATGCGGGTTGCAGCTATGGCGAACTTTTAATCTAAACAAAACCCAAGGTCTAATATATCCTCCCAAGGAACACTAGGCACAGCAAAGGCATATATAAACCATGAGGATTGAGTCGTGACTTAGCTTTTTGACATGTAGTGCAGCGAGCAACAAAACGCTCAACATCCCGCCTCATCTTTGGCCAAAAGAAATGTGTAGCAAGTATATCCTCCGCCTTCTTGACGCCAAAGTGTCCCATTAATCCTCCTCCATGCGCCCCCAACAACAAAGACTAACAGAGCTAGCAGGAATGCATAGCTTGTTAGCACGGAACACAAAACCATCATTAAGAACGAACTTGTTCCATGTTCTTCCTTCTTTACAATTCTGCATTACATCTTTAAAATCAGCATCATGCACATATTGATCTTTGATGGTCTCCAAACCAAATATTTTGAAGTCAAGTTGTGAAAGCATAGTATAACGATTTAGACAAAGCATCAAGAATAACATTTTCTTTTACCCTTCTTGTGTTTAATGACATAAGGGAAAGTCTCAATGAATTCAACCCATTTAGCATGTCTACGATTCAGTTTAGCTTGACTTTTAATATGTTTCAAAGATTCATGATCGAATGTATAACAAATTCTTTGGGCCATAAATAATGTTGCCATGTCTCTAAAGTCCCAACAAGAGCATATAATTCTTTGTCATAAGTAGAATAGTTCAGACTAGGCCCACTCAATTTTTCGTAAAAGTATGCAACAGGTTTGCCATCTTGTAATAACACACCTCCTAATCCAATTCCACTAGCATCACATTCAAGCTCAAAAGTCTTATTAAAGTCGAAGTTGGAGTAAAGGAGCATGTGTCAACTTATCTTTCAATACCGTGAAGGCTTCTTCCCAAGCGGTACCCCAAACAAAAGGCACATCCTTCTTTGTAAGCTCATTGAGAGGTGCAGCAATGGTGCTAAAGTCTCTCACAAAACGCCTATAGAAACCAGCGAGTCCAAGAAAACTCCTCACTTGTGTGACTGCTGGCTGCGCCAACTCTCAATAGCTTCAATCTTGCCCTCTTCGGAGAAGATCCACCTTGGATTCAAGACCATCATCAAGACCTCCTCACGGAGAAGAACGGCTACCGCTTGTATCGCCCTTTGTCGACCTTGAATCATGTATCTCCCTTTGTGTTCTTTGATCTAGCATTTGTGTGACCGATTCCTTGTTGGTTGAGTGTTTTCCTCGCTCCTCCCCGTGATTTCCTCGTGTTCTTCTCTCGTTCTTCGTGATTCCCGTGAGGATCCGCTCCAACGTGAAAGATCATCCACGTAGGGTTCCGCCCTACATCATCTATGGTATCAAAGCTTAGGTTGATCACGTTTTTGGAGCCCCTACCCCTCTTTTTCTAGCTTGATTTTGTTGATTTCGTCCTAAATCCGAAAATCCCCACCAAAAATAGCCCCAAATTTTTTGTGATTTGTTAGTTTTGATGATGTTTTGTTGATTTTGATCCGTGGATTTGCTTGGTTTCAAGTGGATCTAGCATTCCCCAAGTTTCCCCTTTCCATCCACGAAATCTCTCCAATTTTGACCCCAAATCATCCATTTCCGCCCCAAAATCGCTACTCTATCCGGATTTGCGAAAAATCCCGACACGAGCGGTACTATCGCTTCTTCCAAGCGGTACTACCGCTTAGCACCTCCAAGCGGTACTACCGCCTTCCAAGCGGCACTACCGCCTCCCAGAGCCAGATTTTGCGAAAAACCCGACACGAGCGGTACTATCACCCATTCCAAGCGGTACTATCACTTACAAGCGGTACTACCGCCCCCGAGCGGTACTTCCGCTCCTCCTAGTTTTAGCGCCCGAGTTTCACCATTTTGCCCATAACTTCCACATCCGAGTCCGATTTTCGCTTCTTTAGCTCAAGCTTGAAGCTATTGACATCCCCCTTCCCATAAAACTACTACCACCACCATTTGACTCCATCAAAGTTTCGGAACTTTGGCATCTTTGCCTAGGGCTTCCACCGCATCCTCCACATAACCACCACCGACTTCCGCAACCTAACCAATTTTGTTCCCCATAGCATTAGTGGTTGCTTGAGTAGTGATTCGAGTCTCCTAAGGTGTTTTGGCTACTTAGGGACGATTGCTTCTTCATCAACCACCACCACCACTTCCACATAACCTTGCCCACCATACACTTCCGACAACCCAACTTAACCCAATAGTTGATTTAGCTTTTTCGAGTTGTGGCTTGTGTCTCCTAAGGTGTTTCGGCTACTTAGGGACGGCAACTTCAACTCCGACACGTGTATAGCCCATCATTCCACTTTCGCATTGCCAAGTGCAAACCACCACCGCATTCTCGCTACCACCATTTTGACATTTGACGTTTGAGATTTTGAGTTCGCGGTTTTTCCGTTTCCTAAGGTGTTTCAGCTACTTAGGGACGAGTCTCCATCATCTTGGTATCTACATCAAGAACACCGCCACTCATCATCGCCAAGGACGGTAACCTCCATATCATATTGGTATCGTGGTATCCCTCCTTTGTATATTCCCTTGCCATTGCATTGTTAACCCCTAGCCTTACTTTTATGCATATTTGCCTATCGAGACTAGCCATTTGAGTATTGCCGGCAATGTTACTTGTGCACATTAGTGATCTACACCATCCATTGCATACATACCATATCATCTTGGTATCATCATATCATCTTGTGTCACAAGTTTGTTCCCGCATACACACAATTGCTATCTTGGTTTGTGCATTGTGCAAAGTGGCCATAAAAAAAGAAGAAGAAATAAAGCTTTTAAGCAAAAGAAAGAGAGCAAAGAAGCTTGTAAGCAAGTGCCATAGCATCATACCACATTGCATATAAGATTGTCATATCCGATCATCTTGGATCATCTTGAGAGAAACACCAGGAACTATACATACATAGCATACTTGGGATAGAAGTTTATCCATTTTTGCATCTTATAGGTTGTGCACAAGTGTCGTATCCGCCTATTGAGCAATCGTGCTAGCGTCTCTCTTGAGTTGTGCAACACGAGCATTTTCCGTGGATTCCACATTTTGTGCTCATTCCTTGGTTGCACGACCCCGTTTATCTATCCGTGTGTGTTTTCAGTGCCATTCTTTGCTATTGGTCCATTTGTTTCACTTGCAATTTGTGAATCTCTTTCAACATTATTGACTCTTGCTAACATTTTGCATTAAATTTTGTGCCACTATCCTCACCGAGCTCCTCCATAAGCTTTACTTGTGTAGGTGTGAGAACCGACAAGGATTGGTACCAATAGTGCTATTTCATTGTCCGCATTTGAGTGAACTTGATTCATTTTCAACATCGGTCAAGGTACATTGGTATAAGTTCTTCTCTTTCTCCCACTCATATTTGCTCGAGTCTTGTGATGGATAGGCAAGGCATTTCATCTCCGGTCTTCGACAACAACGACGGCATGAACAACTACATCACCAAAGCGTCTCTCTTCGATCTACAACGACAAGTGCAAGGCACACAATCAAGATTGCGAGAGCGCATCGAGAACATCTCCATCGACATTCATCACTCCGAAGCAAGGAGAAGGGACTACTTCGATAAGAAGCTGGCCGCACATAAAGAGCAGCAAGATGCAAGGATGGAGGAGATTCGGGCCTTGATCAAGTCTTCTTCCCCTTCGTCATCTTCAAGGCGGCGACGTTCAAGCCACAAGTCTTCGGAGCGCCCAAGCGATGCAAGCGCAAATCGTCCTCGTCCACATCTACATGGCGACCACCATCACATTCGTGATCAACATCGTCATGAAGGGCAAGTCACCTCCAAGCACCATGTGCACGACGACGACGAACGACATCTACTACGAGCTCAAGCACGACAACGACATCATCATCATGAAGATGCTCCACAAGCGCAAATGCACAAGTCCCAAGAAGCCCTACTTCACGCCAAGTCGAAGCTTCATAAGCACAAGAGAAGACCGCGAGACGAGCACCACCAAGACGGCGCTACGGCTACATCAACCACTTCGGCATCTTCGCCAAGTGTTCTCAAGGCATCTTCGCCTTCGGACGTACGACATCTTCGCCTACTTCCCACGTGTACGCCTACATCGACTTCATCAAGTCCAAGGTGACCACCTACGAGCGAGGGCGACACTTCTGATGAGGACATCAATACCATTGTTACACCCACAGCCCCTACTGCTACATATACTGGACCAATTACTAGAGCTCGCGCACGCCAATTAAATTATCAGGTACTTTCATTTCTTGGTAATGATTCTAATGTTCATGAGAATATGATGCTGCCTAAATTGGATACATTTGTTTTGCTTACAAATGAAGGCCCTAGCTTGGAGAAGGATGGACATTGGAGCAAGAACAAGCATGGAGATAATGCCATGCGCACGGGTAACAAGAACGGAGTTACAAGTGATGATTTCAGGACTTTGAAGCCACCATAATGGGTGCATGAAGCCTTGGACGAAATATACAAGATCCTACTTCATAAATATCGTCCCGAGGCTATTCTAGGTGCTGCGTCACCTTATTAGTGGGCCAGGCCCATGTAATTTCGAAATACTTAAGTATAGGCTGTTTTTAGAGTCCGTATGTGTGGGGAAACAAGAGTTAGGGTTGATTTCGGACCCCTCCACCAAGGGCCACGAAATTCCCCTCTTCCTCCATATATACAGCCCTTAGGGCACCGCTTAGACCTTGGGTTTTGTTTAGATTAAAAGTTCGCCATAGCTGCAACTTCACGCACTTCGCTTGTGTTCAACGACTGCACAAAGGCGCCACAGAACCCCACCTTGATCAATAAAGCTTTCATCTTATATTCGCAATATCCAGATTGCAATCTCAGTTTCTTGCTTGTTCTTCGCTTGCTCGCAGGAAATGACCCTCGTGGTCGTTGATCGTGTTCGGCGTGGTCAATAACCTCTCGGAGTTGGTTTAGCGATTGCTAAGGCGCGACGTCCTCGCACGTCAGTAGTCGGATCGTCAAAGTCGACTTCCTCCAAAGCGAAAACCAACATCTCATCGAAAGACGGACACCTTTGCCTCTATCAAGTGGTATCAGATTTTCAGGTTGCTCGGTGAGATTTTACAGTTTTTCGAGATTAGATCGAGTCTGTTCTTCATACCTAAAGTCCACGAAAAAGCCAAAAAAAAATTAGGGTTAGTTCATCATATCCGAACCAATTTGAGCCTTTGCATAATCTTTTTAGGGTTTTTGCTTTGTTGAATTTGCGGTTGCATCGTCGTGTCAAGTTGCTGGTCTTAGAGTCTAGTCTTTTAGAGTTTCGAGTTCTGGTCATAAGTTGTCACGCCGCCGCCGCACCATCATCATCGCCTTGCCATCTACCACCATTGCTTATCCGCCACCGCTCTGAATCCGTATCCATATACCACCACCAATCCGTATCCATATACCACCACCGCTACCATATACCACCACCGCTGCCATATACCACCACCAATCCGAGTTCTTTTCATATTAGGTTTGTTTTTGAGATCCATCTAGTTTCCGATTCGTGTTTCCTTGCCGGAGTAGGTTTCGAAAAAAAAGAGTCTGGAAACCACCTCCGCTTAGGCCCAAAATTTTCCGAAACGCACTTGTCAAAAAATTTTCGGCTATCCTATTTTAGGTGTTTCTAAGCGTATTGAGACATCGCCATTATAGAAAGTTTTTTGACCTGCTTCAGTTTTTGGGTCCGGCAATCGAAAAAAAATTTGGTCGAAAAATTTCGTGCCCATCCCGTCAGTTTGACACAGGAAGAGTTTTGAGACACTCGCCATTATAGTGATTTTTCGCAAAAAAAAAGAGCAGCGCAAAAAAAAAAGCGCAAAAAAGAGCGAAAAAAAATTATTCCAGAGTGTGCTTTTCCGTTGTTTCCGTCAGCGCCGTGATTTTGTTAGTGTTCTAGGCTCGCGTCTCTAGCACGGTCTAGCCTAGGACCAGACACAACGTCGTTGAGCGCTTATTCAACTTTGCATCTCTGAATTGATTATTGCTGACCCTTTTGCTACCATATTATAAGCCTTCCCAGCTCCACATACATCTACATCGTGCGCTTGACTCTCCCAGTAATCGCTCTATCCAAGCTTTGAGAGTTTTGACTACATCGGTTGCCGATCACCGCCGCTTCGGGTAAGAACTGGTAAGAATTTGAGATTTGCTTGACGGATTTGTGATCGTCCACCACACCACCACCACCACTTCCTAGTAGTATGTCGAATCATATTCTTGTGTGTTTCTATTGTTGCTAACCATGGCAGGATCACAAGCGACGTGATCGATCGGGAGAACATGACAAACAAAGCGCTACATGATAAGTTTCAACAAATGATGAGTGGGCAGGTGGAAGATGTGCTAAATAGATTTGAAGAGGCCATGGAGAAGATAGATGGCATTGAGAAGGCGTCAAACAAAGCTCGATAACAAGTTTAATGAATTGCCCGCTGTCTACCACCACCACCACCGGCTGCACCTAACGCACCTCTACTACCACAACAAGGACTACCTCCACATCGCGAAACAGCCCTCCGCCGAGCTTCCCGTGTCCCTCTTCACCGCCAAGCTGCCGGTGCTGCTTTGTTGATACTTCGTGGCTCCTGCTGCTGCGGTGGGGAGGATGATTATGTGAGAGATTACGAGGATGAGGTTGATCAACATCACGTGCAACCACCAAACCACAACCACCAGGTCGTCCACATGCAAATAATGGCAATGTTCGGCTCCCTTCAGTATGAGATCATGACCATCTCCCTAAACTGAAATTGAATATTCCACCATTTGAGGGTAGATATGTTCTGATATATATCTTACTTGGGAGTTAGAAACTGAACAACGATTTACATGTTTACAATATCCCGAGGAGAGACGTGTTCTGCTTTGCCGTTTGTGCTTTCACTAGCTTTGCATGTGTTTGGTGGTCTGAACATTGTAGATTATATCGTGTTCCAGCTACTTGGGCTGCTTTGAAAACTGCTATGCGTACTCGTTGGGTTCCACCATATTATCAACGTGAATTACTTCAAAAATTGCAGCGCTTAAGACAAGGAAAAAAATCGGTAGAAGAATATTATCAGGAATTACAAACTGGCTTGATTAGATGTGGTATTGTTGAGGAGAATGAAGCTATGCTTGCACGTTTTCTGGGTGGATTAAATAGAGAGATTCAGACCATTCTAGACTACAAGGATTATAATAATATCACTCGATTATTCCATCTTGCTTGTAAAGCTGAACGTGAAGTGCAGGATCGATGTGCCTTGGCGCGACTAACTTTTCTGCAGGTCGACCTTCATCATGGACACCACGTGCATCATCTACTTCCACATTCTACTACACGGCACCTCCGCCGGCTGCCACCTCCAACCGTGATACAAGAAAGCAGGCACAACCACCACTATCTCGCCAAGAGTACACCTGCTGGGCCTACAGAGCTCTTCTTCTTCCATGGCGCCAACAGGGCACACAAGTGATATTATTTGTCGTCGTTGTAAGGGAAGAGGACATTTTATGAGAGAATGCCAATCTCAGCGTGTGATGATTGCTACCGAGGATGGTGGGTATGAGTCTGCTAGTGACTATGATGAAGAGACTTTGGCTCTTATTACACATGAAGAACACGGTGGAGATGATTCTGATCCCGAGACGCAATACATGGCTGCTCAAGATGCCGACAGGTATGAATGTTTAGTTGCTCAACGTGTTTTGAGTGTGCAGGTTACACAAGCTGAGCAAAATCAGAGGCATAACTTGTTCCATACAAAGGAGTTGTGAAGGAACGTTCTATTCAAGCGTCATCATAGATGGAGGGAGCTGCAACAACTTGGCTAGCATGGATATGGTGGAGAAGCTTTCTCTCACCACAAGACCACATCCACATCCTTACTACATCCAATGGTTCAACAACAGCGGCAAGGTTAAGGTAGCACGCTGTTCGTGTGTATTTTAGTATCTCTACATATGCTGATTATGTTGATTGTGATGTGGTACCTATGCAAGCATGTTCCTTATTACTTGGTAGACCATGGCAATTTGATAAAATTCTGTACACCATGGTAGAAACAATCAGTATACTCTTGTTCACAAGGATAAAAATATTACTTTGCTTCCTATGACTCCTGATTCCATTTTGAAAGATGATATTAATAGAGCTAATAAAGCAAAACAGGAGAAAATAAGAGTGAAAATCAGATTGTGGCAAAATAATTTGAGCAACAAATGAAGCCTAATAATAAACCATCTAATGTTGCTTCTGAAATTAAACTAAAAGTGCATGTTTATTTGCCACCAAATCTGATATTGATGAGCTAGATTCTAGCAAATCTGTTTGCTATGCTTTTGTGTACAAAGAGGCATTATTTTCATTCGAGGACGTGCCTTCCTCTTTGCCCCTGCTGTCACTAACATTTTGCAGGAGTTCACGACGCCTTCCCACAAGACGTGCCACCGGATTACCACCTATTCGAGGGATTGAGCATCAAATTGACTTAATTCCGGTGCATCGCTACCCAACCGCGCACCATACCGCACCAATCCAGAGGAGACGAAGGAGATTATCGTCAAGTACAGGAGCTGCTCGACAAAGGTTATATACGCGAATCTCTTAGTCCTTGTGCTGTTCCTATTATACTAGTGCCTAAAAAGGATGGTACGTCGCGTATGTGTGTTGATTGTAGAGGCATTAATAATATTCCTATTCGTTATCGTCATCCTATTCCTAGGCTAGATGATATGCTTGATGAATTGAGTGGCTCTACAATATTCTCCAAAGTGGATTTGCGTAGTGGATACCATCAAATTCGTATGAAATTGGGAGATGAATGGAAAACAGCATTCAAAACTAAGTTTGGATTATATGAGTGGTTAGTCATGCCTTTTGGGTTAACTAATGCACCTAGTACTTTCATGAGATTAATGAACGAAGTTTTACGTGCTTTCATTGGACGATTTGTGGTAGTTTACTTTGATGATATACTGATTTATAGCAAATCTTTGGAAGAACATTTGGAACATTTACGTGTTGTTTTTAATGCTCTACGTGATGCACGTTTGTTTGGTAACCTTGGGAAGTGCACCTTTTGCACCGACCGAGTATCTTTTCTTGGCTATGTTGTTACTCCACGAGGAATTGAAGTTGATAAAGCCAAGATTGAAGCTATTGAGAGTTGGCCGCAGCCCAAAACGGTCACACAAGTGAGGAGTTTTCTTGGACTCGCTGGTTTCTATAGGCGTTTTGTGAGAGACTTTAGCACCATTGCTGCACCTCTCAATGAGCTTACAAAGAAGGATGTGCCTTTTGTTTGGGGTACCGCATAGGAAGAAGCCTTCACGGTATTGAAAGATAAGTTGACACATGCTCCTTTACTCCAACTTCCGACTTTAATAAGACTTTTGAGCTTGAATGTGATGCTAGTGGAATTGGATTAGAGGTGTGTTATTACAAGATGGCAAACCTGTTGCATACTTTTCTCGAAAAATTGAGTGGGCCTAGTCTGAACTATTCTACTTATGACAAAGAATTATATGCTCTTGTTCGGACTTTAGAGACATGGCAACATTATTTATGGCCCAAAGAATTTGTTATACATTCGATCATGAATCTTTGAAACATATTAAAAGTCAAGCTAAACTGAATCGTAGACATGCTAAATGGGTTGAATTCATTGAGACTTTCCTTATGTCATTAAACACAAGAAGGGTAAAGAAAATGTTATTGCTGATGCTTTCTCGTCGCTATACTATGCTTTCACAACTTGACTTCAAAATATTTGGTTTGGAGACCATCAAAGATCAATATGTGCATGATGCTGATTTTAAAGATGTAATGCAGAATTGTAAAGAAGGAAGAACATGGAACAAGTTTGTTATTAATGATGGTTTTGTGTTCCATGCTAACAAGCTATGCATTCCTGCTAGCTCTGTTAGTCTTTTGTTGTTGCAGGAGGCGATGGAGGAGGATTAATGGGACACTTTGGCGTCAAGAAGACGGAGGATATACTTGCTACACATTTCTTTTGGCCAAAGATGAGACGGATGTTGAGCGTTTTGTTGCTCGCTGCACTACATGTCAAAAAGCTAAGTCACGACTCAATCCTCATGGTTTATATATGCCTTTGCTGTGCCTAGTGTTCCTTGGGAAGATATATCTATGGACTTTGTTTTAGGTTTACCTCGAACAAAGAAGGGAGGATAGCATATTTGTTGTCGTGGATAGATTCTCGAAAATGGCACACTTTATACCATGTCATAAAAGCGATGATGCTGTTAATGTTGCTGATTTGTTCTTTCGTGAAATTATTCGCTTGCATGGTGTGCCAAATACTATTGTTTCAGATCGTGATACTAAATTTCTTAGCCACTTTTGGAGATGTTTATGGGCTAAGTTGGGGACTAAACTGCTTTTTAGTACTACTTGTCACCCCCAAACTGATGGACAAACTGAAGTAGTCAATAGAACATTGTCTACTATGCTTAGGGCTGTTTTGAAGAATAATAAGAAAATGTGGGAAGAATGCTTGCCTCATATTGAATTTGCTTATAATCGTTCATTGCATTCAACTACTAAGATGTGCCCTTTTGAAATTGTGTATGGCTTCCTACCTCGTGCACCTATTGATTTGTTGCCTCTTCCATCTTCGGAGAAGGTTAATTTTGATGCTAAAGAACGTCCTGAATTGATTTTACAAATGCATGAGTTAACTAAGGAAATCATTGAGCGTATGAATGCTAAATATAAACTTGTTGGAGATAAGGGTAGAAAACATGTTGTCTTTGCACCTGGAGATCTTGTTTGGTTACATTTGCGTAAGGATAGGTTTCCTAATTTGCGCAAATCAAAGCTAATGCCACGTGCTGATGGTCCATTTAAGGTGTTAGAGAAAATAAATGATAATGCATATAAACTTGAGCTGCCTGCAGATTTTGGGGTTAGTCCCACTTTTAACATTGCAGATTTGAAGCCTTATTTGGGTGAGGAAGATGAGCTTCCGTCGAGGACGACTTCATTTCAAGAAGGGAGGATGATGAGGACATCAATACCATTGTTACACCCACAGCCCCTGCTGCTATACATCTTGGACCAATTACTAGAGCTCACAGCACGCCAATTGAATTATCGGTACTTTCGTTTCTTGGTAACGATTCCAATGTTCATGAGAATATGATGCTGCCTAAATTGGATACATTTGTTTTGCTTACAAATGAAGGGCCTACCATGGACAAGAAAGATGAACCTTGGAGCAAGTTCAAGCATGGAGATGTTGGCATGCAAGGGGAACAAGAACGGAGTTACAAGTGATGATTCCAGACTTTGAAGCCACCCTAATGAGTGCATGAGGCCTTGGACGAAATATACAAGATGCCACTTCATAATATTCGTCCATAGGCTATTCTAGGTGCTGCGTCACCTTATTATTGGGCCAGGCCCATGTAATTTCGAAATACTTAAGTATAGGCTGTTTTAGAGTCCGTATGTGTGGGGAAACAAGAGTTAGGGTTGATTTGGACCCCTCCACCAAGGGCCACGAAATTCCCCCTCTTCCTCCATATATACAGCCCTTAGGGCACCGTTTAGACCTTGGGTTTTGTTTAGATTAAAAGTTCGCCATAGCTGCAACTTCGCGTGCCGTTTTGTGTTCAACGACCGCACAAAGGCGCCACAGAACCCCACCTTGATCAATAAAGCTTTCATCTTATATTCGCAATATCCAGATTGCAATCTCAGTTTCTTGCTTGTTCTTCGTTTGCTCGCAGGAAATAGGCCCTCGTGGTCAGGTTGATCGTGCTCCGGCGTGGTCAATAACCCTCGGAAGTTGGTTTAGCGATTGCTAAGGTGCGACGTCTCGCACGTTCGTAGTCGGATCGTCAAGGTCGACTCCCACAGAAACGATAGCCACCATCTCATCGAAACATCGGGACACCTTTGCCTCTATCACTTCCCCTTTCCATTCGTGTGAGACATGGTTGCTACCTAAGGCGAGGACTCTATGCATGCCTAGGTACCAAGGAGACCCTCTCGGAGATGCTCGGAATGATGGATAAGTCCCCAAGTACAAGGATGAAGGAACACGACGAGAGGAACCGGAGAAGTCTGCAGAGCCCGGACATCCGGCGTCAGCCCGGACATCCGGCGTCAGCCCGGACATCCGGCCCCCAGGCCCCGGACATCCGGCCTCCCAAGAAGCCCCGGATATCCGACCACTCGCCCGGAAATCCGGCGCCCCGCACCCGAATCGACAGAACCAGCCCCGCCAGCCCGGACATCCGGCCCCCTAGCCCGGACATCCGGCGTCTCGGGAAAGCCCGGACATCCGGCCCGACGCCCGGACATCCGGCTTCCCCTGCCACAGAGCATCCGGACTTGTCCCTTGTACCCCTTCGCCCCAGAGACTATATATACTTCATCCCCTTCCTCTTTCTAGGGTTAGCATTGGATTAGCTCATATTTTGGTGTGAGAGCCTTTGCTCATCCACTCGGCTACTTCTCCTCGGAGATCAGGACCTCTACGGAGAAGATCCCCAAGCGGATTCAAGACCCCCTTCTAGGGTGGACCCCATCAAGACCTCCTCTCGGAGAAGAACGGCTTCTCGTGTATCTTTCCTTTGTTGTTCTTGAATCTTGTACCACTCTATGTGTTCGATAATCTAGCGCTTGTGCGATTGATTTCTTGTCGGTTGAGTGTTTTCCCTTGTTCCTCCCCGTGATTTCCTCGTGTTCTTCCGCTCGTTCTTCGTGATTTCCCCGTAGGATCCGCGCCAACGTGAAAGATCGCCCACGTAGGGTTCCGCCCTACATCAAGGGAGAGTCAAACGCACGATGTAGATGTATGTGGAGCTGGGAAGGCTTATAATATGGTAGCAAAAAGGGTCAGCAATAATCAATTCAGAGATGCAAAGTTGAATAAACGCTCAACGACGGTACTGTGCTGGTCCTAGGCTAGACCGTGCTAGAGACGCGAGCCTAGAACACTAACAAAATCACGGCGCTGCACGTAAACAAGGGAAAAGCACACTCTGGAAAAAAATTCGCTCTTTTTTTTGCGCTGTTTTTTTGCGCTGCTCTTTTTTTTTGCGAAAAATCACTATAATGGCGAGTGTCTCAAAACTCTTCCCAGGTCAAACTGACTGGATGGGCACAAAATTTTTTTGACCAAATTTTTTTTTTCGACTGCCTGGACCCAAAAACTGGAAACGGGTCAAAAAAAACTTTCTATAACGGCGACTGTCTCAATACGCTTAGAAACACCTAAAAATAGGATAGCCAGAATTTTTTTTTCCGAGACCTACGCAGGCAAGGAAACACGAATCGGAATTTAGATGGATCTCGAAAACAAACCAAATATGAGAAGAACTCGGATTGGTGGTGGATATATGGTGGTGGTATATGGCAGCGGTGGTGGTATATGGTAGCGGTGGTGATATATGGATACAGATTGGTGGTGGTATATGAATACGGATTCAGAGCGGTGGCGAATAAGCATTGGTGGTAGATGGCAAGGCGATGATGATGGTGCGGCGTCGGCGTGACAACTTATGACCAGAACTCGAAACTCTAAAAGACTAGACTCTAAGACCAGCAACTTGACACGACGATGCAACCGCAAATTCAACAAAGCAAAAACCCTAAAAAGATTATGCAAAGGCTCAGATTGGTTCGGATATGATGAACTAACCCTAAAAATTTTTTTGTGGCTTTTTCGTGGACTTTAGGTATGAAGAACAGACTCGATCTAATCTACGAAAAACTGTAAAATCTCACCGAGCAACCTGAAAATCTGAAACCACTTGATAGAGGCAAAGGTGTCCCGATGTTTCGATGAGATGGTGGCTATCGTTCCTGTGGGAGTCGACCTTGACGATCCGACTATGTACGTGCGAGACGTCGCGCCTTAGCAATCGCTAAACCAACTTCCGAGGGTTATTGACCACGCCGGAGCACGATCAACCTGACCACGAGGGCCTGTTTCCTGCGAGCAAACGAAGAACAAGCAAGAAACTAAGATTGCAATCTGGATATTGCTAATATAAGAGGAAAGCTTTATTAATGAAGGTGGGGTTCTATGACGCCTTGGTCTGGTCGTTGAACACAAACGAAGTACGCGAAGTTGCAGCTATGGCGAACTTTTGATCTAAACAAAACCCAAAGTCTAAACGACGCCCTAAGGGCCTGTATATATGGAGGAAGAGGAGGGAATGTCGTGGCCCTTGAGGGAGGGGTCCAAAACCAACCCTAACTCTTGTTTCCCCACACATACGGACTCTAAAAACAGCCTATACTTAAGTATTTCGAAATTACATGGGCCTGGCCCAATAATAAGGTGACGCAGCACCTAGAATAGCCTATGGACGAATATTATGAAGTGGCATCTTGTATATTTCGTCCAAGGCCTCATGCACTCATTAGGGTGGCTTCAAAGTCCTGGAATCATCACTTGTAACTCCGTTCTTGTTCCCCTTGCGCATGCCAACATCTCCATGCTTGAACTTGCTCCAAGGTTCATCTTTCTTGTCCATGGTAGGCCCTTCATTTGTAAGCAAAACAAATGTATCCAATTTAGGCAGCATTATATTCTCATGAACATTGGAATCGTTACCAAGAAACGAAAGTACCTGATAATTCAATTGGCGTCTGCATGAGCTCTAGTAATTGGTCCAGTATGTATAGCAGCAGGGGTTGTTGGTGTAACAATGGTATTGATGTCCTCATCACATACGCTCAATGTTTTCCTTAGTTAACTCATGCATTTATAAAATCAATTAAGCACGTTCTTTAGCATCAAAATTAACCTTCTCCGAAGATGGAAGAGGCAACAAATCAATAGGTGCACGAGGTAGGAAACCATACACAACTTCAAAAGGGCACATCTTAGTAGTAGAATGCAATGAACGATTATAAGCAAAATCAATATGAGGCAAGCATTCCTCCCACATTTTCTTATTATTCTTAGCAGCCCTAAGCATAGTAGACAATGTTCTATTGACTACTTCAGTTTGTCCATCAGTTTGGGGGTGACAAGTAGTACTAAAAAGCAGTTTAGTCCCCAACTTAGCCCATAAACATCTCCAAAAGTGGCTAAGAAATTTAGTATCACGATCTGAAACAATAGTATTTGGCACACCATGCAAGCGAATAATTTCACGAAAGAACAAATCAGCAACATTAACAGCATCATCGCTTTTATGACATGGTATAAAATGTGCCATTTTCGAGAATCTATCCACGACAACAAATATGCTATCCCTCCCCTTCTTTGTTCTAGGTAAACCTAAAACAAAGTCCATAGATATATCCTCCCAAGGAACACTAGGTACAGGCAAAGGCATATATAAACCATGAGGATTGAGTCATGACTTAGCTTTTTGACATGTAGTGCAGCGAGCAATAAAACGCTCAACATCCCGTCTCATCTTTGGCCAAAAGAAATGTGTAGCAAGTACGTCCTCCGTCTTCTTCACGCCAAAGTGTCCCATTATTCCTCCTCCATGCACCTCCTGCAACAACAAAAGACGAACGGAGCTAGCTGGAATGCATAGCTTGTTAGCACGGAACACAAATCCATCATTAACGACGAACTTGTTCCATGTTCTTCCGTCTTTACAATTATGCAATACATCTTTAAAATCAGCATCATGCACATATTGATCTTTGATGGTCTCCAAACCAAATATTTTGAAGTCAAGTTGTGAAAGAATAGTATAGCAATGAGACAATGCATCAGCAATAACATTTTCTTTACCCTTCTTGTGTTTAATGACAGAAGGGAAAGTCTCAACGAATTCAACCCATTTAGCATGTTTATGATTCAGTTTAGCTTGACTTTTAATGTGTTTCAAAGATTCATGATCGGAATGTATAACAAATTCTTTGGGCCATAAATAATGTTGCCATGTTTCTAAAGTTCGAACAAGAGCATATAATTCTTTATCATAAGTAGAACAATTCAGACTAGGCCCACTCAATTTTTCAGAAAAGTATGCAACAGGTTTGCCATCTTGTAATAACACACCTCCTAATCCAATTCCACAAGCATCACATTCAAGCTCAAAAGTCTTACTAAAATCAGGAAGTTGGAGTAAAGGAGGATGTGTCAACTTATCTTTCAATACCGTGAAGGCGTCTTCCTATGCTGTACCCCAAACAAAAGGCACATCCTTCTTTGTAAGCTCGTTCAGAGGTGCAGCAATGGTGCTGAAATCTCTCACAAAACGCCTATAGAATCCAGCGAGGCCAAGGAAACTCCTCACTTGTGTGACCGTTTTGGGCTGCGGCCAACTCTCAATAGCTTCAATCTTGGCTTTGTCAATTTCAATTCCCTATGGAGTAACAACATAGCCAAGAAAAGATACTCGGTCGGTGCAAAAGGTGCACTTCCCAAGGTTACCAAGCAAACGTGCATCACGTAGAGCAATAAAAACAGCACGTAAATGTTCCAAATGTTCTTCCAAAGATCTGCTATAAATCAATATGTCATGAAAGTAAACCACCACAAATCGTCCAATGAAAGCACGTAAAACTTCGTTCATTAATCTCATGAAAGTACTAGGTGCATTAGTTAACCCAAAAGGCATGACTAACCACTCATATAATCCAAACTTAGTTTTAAATGCTGTTTTCCATTCATCTCCCAATTTCATACGAATTTGATGGTATCCACTATGCAAATCAACTTTGGAGAATATTTTAGAGCCACTCAATTCGTCAAGCATATCATCTAGCCTAGTAATATTATTAATGCCTCTACAATCAACATACATACGTGATGTACCATTCTTTTTCGGCACTAGAATAATAGGAACAGCACAAGGACTAAGGGATTCGCGTATATAACCTTTGTCGAGCAGCTCCTGTACTTGACGCATAATCTCCTTCGTCTCCTCTGGATTGGTACGGTATGGTGCACGGTTGGGTAATGATGCTCCGGGAATTAAGTCAATCTGATGCTCAATCCCTCGAATGGGAGGTAATCCCGGTGGCACGTCTTGTGGAAAGACGTCAGCGAACTCCTGCAAAATGTTAGTGACAGCAGGAGGCAAAGAGGAAGGCACGTCCTCGAATGAAAATAATGCCTCTTTGCACACAAAAGCATAGCAAACAGATTTGCTGAAATCTAGCTCATCAATATCAGATTTAGTGGCAAATAAACATGCACTTTTCAATTTAATTTCAAAAGCAACACCAGATGGTTTACTATTAGGCTTCATTTGTTGCTCAAATTCTTTTGCCACAATCAGATTTTCACTCTTATTTTTATCCTGGTTTGCTTTATTAGCTCTATTAATATCATCTTTCAAAATGGAATCAAGAGTCATAGGAAGCAAAGTAATATTTTTATCCTTATGAACAAGAGTATACTGATTGTTTCTACCATGGTGTACAGAATTTTTATCAAATTGCCATGGTCGACCAAGTAATAAGGAACATGCTTGCATAGGTACCACATCACAATCAACATAATCAGCATATGTAGAGATACTAAAATGCACACGAACAAAGACGTGTTACCTTAACCTTGCATTGTTGTTGAACCATTGGATGTAGTAAGGATGTGGATGTGGTCTTGTGGTGAGAGATAGCTTCTCCACCATCTCCATGCTAGCCAAGTTGTTGCAGCTCCCTCCATCTATGATGACGCCGCATGAACGTTCCTTCACAACTCCTTTGTATGGAACAAATTGTGCCTCTGATTTTGCTCAGCTTGTGTGACCTGCACACTCAAAACACGTCGAGCAACTAAACATTCATACCTGTCAGCGTCTTCAGGAGCCATGTATTGCCTCTCATGATCAGAATCATCTCCACCATGTTCTTCACGTGTAATAAGAGCCAAAGTCTCCTCATCATAGTCACTAGCGGACTCATACTGATAGAGGCAAAGGTGTCCCGTCTTTCGATGAGATGTGGTTTTCGCTTTGGAGGAAGTCGACTTTGACGATCCGACTACGAACGTGCGAGGACGTCGCGCCTTAGCAATCGCTAAACCAACTCTGAGAGGTTATTGACCACGCCGAGCACGATCAACGACCACGAGGGTCTGCTTCCTGCGAGCAAGCGAAGAACAAGCAAGAAACTGAGATTGCAATCTGGATATTGCGAATATAAGATGAAAGCTTTATTGATCAAGGTGGGGTTCTGTGGCGCCTTTGTGCAGTCGTTGAACACAAACGAAACGCTGCGAAGTTGCAGCTATGGCGAACTTTTAATCTAAACAAAACCCAAGGTCTAAACGGTGCCCTAAGGGCTGTATATATGGAGGAAGAGGGGAATTTCGTGGCCCTTGGTGGAGGGGTCCAAATCAACCCTAACTCTTGTTTCCCCACACATACGGACTCTAAAACAGCCTATACTTAAGTATTTCGAAATTACATGGGCCTGGCCCACTAATAAGGTGACGCAGCACCTAGAATAGCCTCGGACGACATTTATGAAGTAGCATCTTGTATATTTCGTCCAAGGCTTCATGCACCCATTATGGTGGCTTCAAAGTCCTGAAATCATCACTTGTAACTCCGTTCTTGTTCCCCTTAGCATGGCATTATCTCCATGCTTGTTCTTGCTCCATTGTCCATCCTTCTCCAAGCTAGGGCCTTCATTTGTAAGCAAAACAAATGTATCCAATTTAGGCAGCATCATATTCTCATGAACATTAGAATCATTACCAAGAAACGAAAGTACGATAATTTAATTGGCGTCTTGAGAGCTCTAGTAATTGGTCCAAGATATGTAGCAGAGGGGCTGTGGGTGTAACAATGGTATTGATGTCCTCATCATCCTCCCTTCTTGAAATGAAGTCGTCCTCGACGAAGCTCATATTCCTCACCCAAATAAGGCTTCAAATCTGCAATGTTAAAAGTGGGACTAACCCCAAAATCTGCAGCAGCTCAAGTTTATATGCATTATCATTTATTTTCTCTAACACCTTAAATGGACCATCAAGACGTGGCATTAGCTTTGATTTGCAAAATTAGGAAACCTATCCTTACGCAAATGTAACCAAACAAGATCTCCAGTGCAAAGACAACATGTTTTCTACCCTTATCTCCAGCAAGTTTATATTTAGCATTCATCGCTCAATGTTTTCCTTAGTTATCTCATGCATTTTAAAATCAATTCAGCACGTTCTTTAGCATCAAAATTAACCTTCTCCAAGATGGAAGAGGCAACAAATCAATAGGTGCACGAGGTAGGAAGCCATACACAATTTCAAAAGGGCACATCTTAGTAGTAGAATGCAATGAACGATTATAAGCAAATTCAATATGAGGCAAGCATTCTTCCCACATTTTCTTATTATTCTTCAAAACAGCCCTAAGCATAGTAGACAATGTTCTATTGACTACTTCAGTTTATCCATCAGTTTGGGGGTGACAAGTAGTACTAAAAAGCAGTTTAGTCCCCAACTTAGCCCATAAACATCTCCAAAAGTGGCTAAGAAATTTAGTATCACGATCTGAAACAATAGTATTTGGCACACCATGCAAGCGAATAATTTCACGAAAGAACAAATCAGCAACATTAACAAAGATCATCGCTTTTATGACATGGTATAAAGTGTGCCATTTTCGAGAATCTATCCACGACAACAAATATGCTATCCTCCCTTCTTTGTTCGAGGTAAACCTAAAACAAAGTCCATAGATATATCCTCCCAAGGAACACTAGGCACAGCAAAGGCATATATAAACCATGAGGATTGAGTCGTGACTTAGCTTTTTGACATGTAGTGCAGCGAGCAACAAAACGCTCAACATCCGTCTCATCTTTGGCCAAAAGAAATGTGTAGCAAGTATATCCTCCGTCTTCTTGGCGCCAAAGTGTCCCATTAATCCTCCTCCATGCGCCTCCTGCAACAACAAAAGACGAACAGAGCTAGCAGGAATGCATAGCTTGTTAGCACGGAACACAAAACCATCATTAATAACGAACTTGTTCCATGTTCTTCCCTCTTTACAATTCTGCATTACATCTTTAAAATCAGCATCATGCACATATTGATCTTTGATGGTCTCCAAACCAAATATTTTGAAGTCAAGTTGTGAAAGCATAGTATATCGACGAGACAAAGCATCAAGAATAACATTTTCTTTACCCTTCTTGTGTTTAATGACATAAGGAAAGTCTCAATGAATTCAACCCATTTAGCATGTCTACGATTCAGTTTAGCTTGACTTTTAATATGTTTCAAAGATTCATGATCAGAATGTATAACAAATTCTTTGGGCCATAAATAATGTTGCCATGTCTCTAAAGTCCTAACAAGAGCATATAATTCTTTGTCATAAGTAGAATAGTTCAGACTAGGCCCACTCAATTTTTTAGAAAAGTATGCAACAGGTTTGCCATCTTGTAATAACACACCTCCTAATCCAATTCCACTAGCATCACATTCAAGCTCAAAAGTCTTATTAAAGTCGGAAGTTGGAGTAAAGGAGCATGTGTCAACTTATCTTTCAATACCGTGAAGGCTTCTTCCATGCGGTACCCCAAACAAAAGGCACATCCTTCTTTGTAAGCTCATTGAGAGGTGCAGCAATGGTGCTAAAGTCTCTCACAAAACGCCTATAGAAACCAGCGAGTCCAAGAAAACTCCTCACTTGTGTGACCGTTTTGGGCTGCGGCCAACTCTCAATAGCTTCAATCTTGGCTTTATCAACTTCAATTCCTGTGGAGTAACAACATAGCCAAGAAAAGATACTCGGTCGGTGCAAAAGGTGCACTTCCCAAGGTTACCAAACAAGCGTGCATCACGAGAGCATTAAAAACAGCACGTAAATGTTCCAAATGTTCTTCCAAAGATTTGCTATAAATCAGTATATCATCAAAGTAAACTACCACAAATCGTCCAATGAAAGCACGTAAAACTTCGTTCATTAATCTCATGAAAGTACTAGGTGCATTAGTTAACCCAAAAGGCATGACTAACCACTCATATAATCCAAACTTAGTTTTAAATGCTGTTTTCCATTCATCTCCCAATTTCATACGAATTTGATGGTATCCACTACATAAATCAACTTTGGAGAATATTGTAGAGCCACTTAATTCATCAAGCATATCATCTAGCCTAGGAATAGGATGACGATAACGAATAGTAATATTATTAATGCCTCTACAATCAACACACATACGCCGACGTACCATCCTTTTTAGGCACTAGTATAATAGGAACAGCACAAGGACTAAGAGATTCGCGTATATAACCTTTGTCGAGCAGCTCCTGTACTTGACGATAATCTCCTTCGTCTCCTCTGGATTGGTACGGTATGGTGCGCGGTTGGGTAGCGATGCACCGGAATTAAGTCAATTTGATGCTCAATCCCTCGAATAGGTGGTAATCCGGTGGCACGTCTTGTGGGAAGACGTCGTGAACTCCCCGCAAAATGTTAGTGACAGCAGGGGCAAAGAGGAAGGCACGTCCTCGAATGAAAATAATGCCTCTTTGCACACAAAAGCATAGCAAACAGATTTGCTAGAATCTAGCTCATCAATATCAGATTTGGTGGCAAATAAACATGCACTTTTCAGTTTAATTTCGAAGCAACATTAGATGGTTTATTATTAGGCTTCATTTGTTGCTCAAATTCTTTTGCCACAATCTGATTTTCACTCTTATTTTCTCCTGTTTTGCTTTATTAGCTCTATTAATATCATCTTTCAAAATGGAATCAGGAGTCATAGGAAGCAAAGTAATATTTTTATCCTTGTGAACAAGAGTATACTGATTGTTTCTACCATGGTGTACAGAATTTTTATCAAATTGCCATGGTCTACCAAGTAATAAGGAACATGCTTGCATAGGTACCACATCACAATCAACATAATCAGCATATGTAGAGATACTAAAATGCACACGAACAGATGCGTGTTACCTTAACCTTGCCGCTGTTGTTGAACCATTGGATGTAGTAAGGATGTGGATGTGGTCTTGTGGTGAGAGAAAGCTTCTCCACCATATCCATGCTAGCCAAGTTGTTGCAGCTCCCTCCATCTATGATGACGCTGAATAGAACGTTCCTTCACAACTCCTTTGTATGGAACAAGTTATGCCTCTGATTTTGCTCAGCTTGTGTAACCTGCACACTCAAAACACGTTGAGCAACTAAACATTCATACTGTCGGCATCTTCAGAGCCATGTATTGCGTCTCAAGATCGTAATCATCTCCACCGTGTTCTTCATGTGTAATAAGAGCCAAAGTCTCTTCATCATAGTCACTAGCGGACTCATACCCACCATCCTCGTGAGCAATCATCACACGCTGAGATTGGCATTCTCTCAAAAATGTCCTCTTCCCTTACAACGACGACAAATAATATCACTTGTGTGCCCTGTTGACGCCATGGAAGAAGAAGAGCTCTGTAGGCCCAGCAGGTGTGCTCTTGGCGATAGTGGTGGTTGTGCCTGCTTTCTTGTATCACGGTTGGAGGTGGCAGCCGACGGAGGTGCCGTGTAGTAGAGCGTGTGAAGTAGATGATGCACGTGGTGTCCATGATGAAGGTCGACCTGCGAGAAAAGTTAGTCCGCGCCAACGCTCGTCGATCCTGCACTTCACGTTCAGCTTTACAAGCAAGATGGAATAATCGAGTGATATTATTATAATCCTTGTAGTCTAGAATGGTTTGAATCTCTCTATTTAATCCACCCGAAAAACGTGCAAGCATAGCTTCATTCTCCTCAACAATACCACATCTAATCAAGCCAGTTTGTAATTCCTGATAATATTCTTCACCGAATTTTTCCTTGTCTTAAGCGCTGCAATTTTTGAAGTAATTCACGTTGATAATATGGAGGAACCCAACGAGTACGCATAGCAGTTTTCAAAGCAGCCCAAGTAGCTGGAACAGGATATAATCTACAATGTTCGACCACCAAACACATGCAAAGCTAGTGAAAGCACAAACAGCAGCAGAACACGCCTCTCCTCGTGATATTGTAAACATGTAAATCGTTGTTCAGTTTCTAATTCCCAAGTAAGATATATATCAGAACATATCTACCCTCAAATGGTGGAATATTCAATTTCAGTTTAGGGAGATGGTCATGATCTCGTACTGAAGGGGAGCCCTAACATTGCCATTATTTGCATGTGGACGACCTGGTGGTTGTGGTGCTGGTGGTTGCACGTAGTTCGATGTTGATCAACCTCATCCTCGTAAGCTCTCACATAATCATCCTCCCCACCGCAGCAGCAGGAGCCACGAATATCAACAAGAGCACCAAAGAGCTTGGCCAGTGAAGAGGGACACGGAAGCTCGGCGGAGGGCTGTTTCACGATGTGGAGGTAGTCCGTGTTGTTGTAGTAGAGGTGCGTTAGGTGCAGCCGGTGGTGGTGGTGGTAGACGCAGCGAGCAATTCATTAAACTTGTTATCGAGCTTTGTTTCAACGCCTTCTCAATGCCATCTATCTTCTCCATGGCCTCTTCAAATCTATTTAGCACATCGTCCACCTGCCCACTCATCATTTGTTGAAACTTATCATGTAGCGCTTTGTTTGTCATGTTCTCCCAGTCGGTCTAAATCGCTTGTGATCCTGCCATGGTTAGCAGCAATAGAAACACACAAGAATATGATTCACAGACTACTAGGAAGTGGTGGTGGTGGTGTGGTGGGCGATCACAAATCCGTCGAGCAAATCTCAAATTCTTACCAGTTCTTACCCAAGAAGAAAGGTGATCGGCAACCGATGTAGTCAAAACTCTCAAAGCTTGGATAGAGCGATTACTGTGGAGAGTCAAACGCACGATGTAGATGTATGTGGAGCTGGGAAGGCTTATAATATGGTAGCAAAAATGGTTAGCAATAATCAATTCAGAGATGCAAAGTTGAATAAACGCTCAACGACGATGATCTGTCTTTGGTCCTAGGCTAGACCGCATAGAGACGCGAGCCTAGAACACTAACAAAATCACGGCGCTGCACGGAAACAACGGAAAAGCACACTCGAATTTTTTTTCGCTCTTTTTTTTTTTTTTTTTTTGCGCTTTTTTTTTTTTTTTGCTTTTTTTTTTTTTTTTTGCGAAAAATCACTATAATGGCGAGTGTCTCAAAACTCTTCCAGTCAAATCGACAGATGGGCACGAAATTTTTCGACCAAAAAATTTTTTTTTTCGATTTGCCTTGACCCAAAAGCTGAAACGGGTCAAAAAACTTTCTATAACGGCGATCGCCTCAATCCACTTAGAAACACCTAAAAAGAGGATAGCGGAAAATTTTTTCGACAAGTGCGTTTTGGAAAATTTTTTTTTTTTTTCCAAACCTACTCCTAAAGGAAACACGAATCGGAAACTAGATGGATCTCGAAAACAACCCTAATATGAGAAGAACTCGGATTGGTGGTGGATATATGGTGGTGGTATATGGCAGCGGTGGTGGAATATGGATACGGATTGGTGGTGGTATATGGATACGGATTGGTGGTGGTATATGGATACTGATTCAAAGCGGTGGCGGATAAGCAATGGTGGTAGATGGCAAGGCGATGATGATGGTGCGGCGGCGTGACAACTTATGACCGAACTCAAACTCTAAAAGACTAGACTCTAAGACCAGCAACTTGACACGACGATGCAACCGCAAATTCAACAAAGCAAAACCCTAAAAAGATTATGCAAAGGCTCGATTGGTTCGGATATGATGAACTAACCTAATTTTTTTTGGCTTTTTCGTGGACTTTAGGTATGAAGAACAGACTCGATCTATTCTACTTAAAAGCTGTAAAATCTCACCGAGCAACCTGAAAATCTGATACCACTTGATAGAGGCAAAGGTGTCCGCCTTTCGATGAGATGTGGTTTTCGCTTTGGAGGAAGTCGACTTTGACGATCCGACTACTTAACGTCGAGGACGTCGCGCCTTAGCAATCGCTAAACCAACTCGAGAGGTTATTGACCACGCCGAGCACGATCAACGACCACGAGGGTCTGCTTCCTGCGAGCAAACGAAGAACAAGCAAGAAACTGAGATTGCAATCTGGATATTGCGAATATAAGATGAAAGCTTTATTGATCAAGGTGGGGTTCTGTGGCGCCTTTGTGCAGTCGTTGAACACAAACGGCACGCGAAGTTGCAGCTATGGCGAACTTTTAATCTAAACAAAACCCAAGGTCTAAACGGTGCCCTAAGGGCTGTATATATGGAGGAAGAGGGGGAATTTCGTGGCCCTTGGTGGAGGGGTCCAAATCAACCCTAACTCTTGTTTCCCCACACATACGGACTCTAAAACAGCCTATACTTAAGTATTTCGAAATTACATGGGCCTGGCCCACTAATAAGGTGACGAGCACCTAGAATAGCCTCGGGACGACATTTATGAAGTAGCATCTTGTATATTTCGTCCAAGGCTTCATGCACCCATTATGGTGGCTTCAAAGTCCTGAAATCATCACTTGTAACTCCGTTTGTTCCCCTTAGCATGGCATTATCTCCATGCTTGTTCTTGCTCCATTGTCCATCCTTCTCCAAGCTAGGGCCTTCATTTGTAAGCAAAACAAATGTATCCAATTTAGGCAGCATCATATTCTCATGAACATTAGAATCATTACCAAGAAACGAAAGTACCTGATAATTTAATTGGCGTGCGCGAGCTCTAGTAATTGGTCCAGTATATGTAGCAGTAGGGGCTGTGGGTGTAACAATGGTATTGATGTCCTCATCACATACCCACCATCCTCAGTAGCAATCATCACACGCTGAGATTTGCATTCTCTCGCATAATGTCCTCTTCCCTTACAACGACGACAAATAATATCACTTGTGTGCCCTGTTGACGCCATGGAAGAAGAAGAGCTCTGCGCAGGCACGGCAGGTGTGCTCTTGGCAGATAGTGGTGGCTGTGCCTGCTTTCTTATATCATGGTTGGAGGTGGCTGATAGAGGCAAAGGTGTCCCGTCTTTCGATGAGATGTTGGTTTTCGCTTTGGAGGAAGTCGACTTTGACGATCCGACTACGAACGTGCGAGGACATCGCGCCTTAGCAATCGCTAAACCAACTCCGAGAGGTTATTGACGACGCCGAGCACGATCAACTCTGACCACGAGGGTCTGCATTCCTGCGAGCAAGCGAAGAACAAGCAAGAAACTAAGATTGCAATCTGGATATTGCGAATATAAGATGAAAGCTTTATTGATCAAGGTGGGGTTCTGTGGCGCTTTATGCAGTCGTTGAACACAAACGAAATGCGCGAAGTTGCAGCTATGGCGAACTTTTAATCTAAACAAAACCCAAAGCCTAAACGACGCCTAAAGGGCTGTATATATGGAGGAAGAGGAGGAATTTCGTGGCCCTTGAGGGAGGGGTCCAAACCAACCCTAACTCTTGTTTCCCCACACATACGGACTCTAAAACAGCCTATACTTAAGTATTTCGAAATTACATGGGCCTGGCCCAATAATAAGGTGACGAGCACCTAGAATAGCCTATGGACGAATATTATGAAGTGGCATCTTGTATATTTCGTCCAAGGCCTCATGCACTCATTAGGGTGGCTTCAAAGTCCTGGAATCATCACTTGTAACTCCGTTCTTGTTCCCCTTGCGCATGCCAACATCTCCATGCTTGAACTTGCTCCAAGGTTCATCTTTCTTGTCCATGGTAGGCCCTTCATTTGTAAGCAAAACAAATGTATCCAATTTAGGCAGCATCATATTCTCATGAACATTGGAATCGTTACCAAGAAACGAAAGTACCTGATAATTCAATTGGCGTGCGCGAGCTCTAGTAATTGGTCCAGTATGTATAGCAGCAGGGGCTGTGGGTGTAACAATGGTATTGATGTCCTCATCAGTGGCTCCTCAAGGAGGTGATGGTGCAGTGGAAGTAGATGATGCACGTGGTGTCCATGATGAAGGTCGACCTGCAGAAAAGTTAGTTCGCGCCAATGCTTGTCGATCCTGCACTTCACGTTCAACTTTACAAGCAAGATGGAATAAACGAGTGATATTAGTATACTCCTTATACTCTAGAATGGTCTGAATCTCTTTATTTAATCCACCCATAAAACGTGCAAGCATAGCTTGATTCTCCTCAACAATACCACATCTAATAATGCCAGTTTGTAATTCCTGATAATATTCTTCTACAGAATTTTTTCCTTGTCTTAAGCGCTGCAATTTTTGAAGTAATTCACGTTGATAATATGGTGGAACCCAACGAGTACGCATAGCAGTTCTCAAAGCAGCCCAAGTAGCTGGAACAGGATATAATCTACAATGTTCAGACCACCAAACACATGCAAAGCTAGTGAAAGCACAAACAGCAGCAGGAACACGTCTCTCCTCAGGGTATTGTAAACATGTAAATCGTTGTTCAGTTTCTAACTCCCAAGTAAGATATATATCAGGAACATATCTACCCTCAAACGGTGGAATATTCAATTCCAGTTTAGGGAGATGGTCATGATCTCGCACTGAGGTGGTGGTGCAGGCCTACCGCTTGCGAGATATACCCGAGGTCGACCTGCTGGTGGTGGTGCCGGTGGTTGCACGTAGTTCTGATTTTGATCAACCTCATCCTCGTAATAGTCCTCCATCTCTGCAGAATAAAGAAGAGGCATGCAGAAGCACCAACAGCAGTAGCAGCGGCACCCGAATTTTGTCCTGGCTCAATAGGAACACGCTGTGCTCGCCCTCTTGTAGACGCGCATAGAACTGGTTGTGGGGGCGTTTGAGTAATTCATCAAACTTGGCGTCCAACTTGGTGTCAATTGACTTCTCAATGTCATCCATCTTCTCCATTGCCTTTTCAAAGCTGGCCATCACGTCTTCCACCTGTTGACCCATCATTTGCTGAAACTTATCATGAAGCTCTCTGTTCGTCATGTTCTCCAAGTCAATCTCGTTGACTTGTGTTCCTGCCATAGTTAGCAGCAATAGAAATAGACAAGAATATGATCCTACAGCCTACTGGAATATGGTGGTGGTGGGGTGTCACAAATCCCTCAAGCAAAACTCAAATTCTTACCAGTTCTTACCCAGCAGCGGGCGGTGATCAGCAACCGTTGTAGTCAAAACTCTCAAAGCTTGGATAGAGCGATTACCAGGGAGAGTCAAACGCATGATGTATATGTATGTGGAGCTGGAAGGCTTATAATATGGTAGCAAAAAGGATCAGCAATAATCAAGTCAGAGATGCAAAGTTGAGTGAACGCTCAACGACGGTACTGTGCTGGTCCTAGGCTAGACCGTGCTAGAGACGCTGATGTAGGGCGGAACCCTACGTGGACGATCTTTCACGTTTGGAGTGGATCCTACGGGAATCACGAAGAACACGCGGAAGAACAAAGGGAAACACGGAGGAAACGAGAGAGAGATCACTCAACCAACAAGGAATCAATCACAAGAGTGCTAGATCACCGAACACAAAGAGATACATATGATCCACAATCAACAAAGGTAAGGATACACGAGTAGCCGTTCTTCTCCGAGAGGAGGTCTTGATGGGGTCCAACCTAGAAGGGGGTCTTGAATCCGCTTGGGGGATCCTCTCCGTAGAGGTCCTGAGCTCCGAGGAGAAGTAACCAAGTGGATGAGCAAGGCTCTCACACAAACATGAGCTAAACCAAAGCTAACCCTAATACGAAGCTAGGAGAAGAGTATATATAGTGCTAATCCACGAAGGGGTAAGTGAGGGCGAAGGGGTACACGGGCTCGGCCCAATACACTTGTCTTGTGAACAGGCGGTTGTACCGGTCATGGGGCGGTTGTACCGCTGGTAACACATGCAGGCGGAAGAACCGGACGTGAAGGCGGTACTACATCACCGGGAGGTCGGCGCCGCTTCAGGAGATAGACGCGTCGGAGGGCCAGCGGTTGTACCGATTCTTGAGGCGGTAGTACCGTTCATCTGGGAATTACCGGTACATCCGGCAAGACCGCCTTGCACCGCATTTATCACCGAATGGTGGGCGGTAGTTAGGCGATAGTCGACCGGTTGTACCGCCTGGGCGGTTGTTGACCGGTTGTACCGCTGCTCGGAGTGGCGGCTCTCTTCCTCCTTTTCTTCCATGCTTGGCCTCGGTCCTTGGATTCTCCATGGTCATCTCGGTCGTACCTGAGTATATGCAAGATCCATGCATGAGGTAGTAGCCATGTCTCACATGTAGAAAGTGAAGGTTCGAAGAGGAGTGAGTTCACCTTGTGTCCAATGGTGCATATTCGAGGTCTCGTTATATGTCCTCTTGGGGCTTGGAGAATAGTCGGAGTGTACATGGGGATGAACGTGGGATGCTCCGCATCATCTCCCCCCTTGTGAAAGATCCGACCTCGAATCGTGATCCTCATCACCATGGAAACGGTTGTCGTGGACGGACTTGTAGTTGGACGAAGTTGAAGACATGGCGCAATCCAAGTAGTCTAGGGTGTCGCCGGAGTGATAGACATGCAAAAAGAGCAAACATAAGCAACACTCGGAAATACAATGGTTAGCGCACACAAAGTGTCCATCATGTAAGAATGAGTCCGTGCGGCAAGGTTGGTCGTGACAAAGCACATGAAGCTTATCAAGTTGATCTAGAATGAGATCCAAAGCATTCATGGGAGGAAAAGCAATCATTGTGTACACAAATGTGTTATGAATATGAGCAATGCAACCACGATGCAAAATGATGTCATAATGGGATGGTTTATCAAATGCATGAACATGGCAATGGATGCTCAACATGTGTATGTTATCATGCAATTGATGGTGGACAATATGATCATGATGTATGAATATGCCATTAAGAAAGATCACAACTAATTTGCTAAGGAAATGCACAAGCTCATATATCATGGATGACATGGGAATAGGTGCAACAAGACAATCATAATGTGTGTCAATCCATGCATAGGGTGCGAATTTGTCATGGGTGGTGTTGTACCATAGCGCGATGTCGTGGCACTCCTCAACTTGAAGGTCCATAGGGTCCATCTCCAATGTCGGTCCTCCATCCAATATATGTATCATGTAGACAAGGAGAAGGAAACAACAATGAAAGAATGACCCGTCCAATATGTGTATTTGAGGATGGCTCAAAGGGAAGGAGTTCACCTTTAGGAGGTTCTCGAAGATGTTGGAGTTGCACATCATGTATGCCTTCACATAACTAATATGTCTCATGACGGTAATGCCTTGTGACTCCTTCAAAATGAAAGAACATGACAAACACTCGGAAAAACAAATGAGGTTAGTGCAAATGCATGACCTATCATTCGTGTGGTAAGAGACCCAACAAGTGTATGCATCATGCTCATCATGAGAAAGGACTAGGGAGCATTTCGTAGTATGGAGGCATATGATGCGATAACAACCAAATGCAATAGGCTCAAACAAACAAGCATGCATCACAAGTGAAGTGTCCAAGTCTCCAAGATCATTAAGCATAGAGGCAACTATAGGAGGCAAGCGACAATAAACAAGATATATCATGTGAGAGGCATGAACATATATGTCATCAACCCAAGAAAGCAAGTAATAGTTGAACATGGGTGATGCAACATAGCAAGCAATCATAGCAATCAAGTTAAGCAAGCTAGTAGTGCGAAGATGCAAGATACTAGAAGGAATCATGGCAATCATGTCATGGGTGCAAATAGTGTGCATGAATACTTCACATGACATAGCACAAGCATGAAAGCAAGATATGAGGAAAGTATCATCAATGTATTGGTGATGAGGACATGATTACCTTGGATACGACCAAAAATATTGCATACATGCATATTTGTGAGGTGATTTCTAATGCAAACTATGCAATAATTTATTTATGTCATCCAGGACAAAAATACTTCACAAACTTTTGTGCCATGTCTAATTGCAGGTGTATGGGACATTTGTACAATCCACATATGAAGATAAGGGAGAAAGAGATGTTTACCTGCTGTTCAAAAAGTTATCTCACGTCACTTTTGGCCCAAGAGAAGATAGAGTCCAAGTCTCTCACGTTACGGACTCAGATTTGGACCGCATGCAGATATACGACTCAAAACGTCAATAACTTTTCATACGGACTCCAAATTGGTTGATTCATTTTTGTTGGAAAATAGATTTCGTGCATTTTCCAACCCAATTGAATCACCTTAAAATCCGTCCGTAGCGTTGAGTTATGGACGAAACAATCTGATGTTTGCAGAGAATCCGAGTCAAACTACAAGTCCAAAGGTGTTACGTCACCTCCACTTGGGCCCATTGGCCTTGTACGACCTAGGGTTAGTGTTAGGCTGCCTTGGGACGTCCTCCCACCTCCTTGGCCGCCACCCCTTGCTCCTATATAAGTAGATCCATCTAGTAGCTTTTTCCTTGGGATTTGTTTAGTTAAAAGTTAGCCATTGCAACTTCGTGTACTTCGTTTGTGTCCAACGACCAGGCCAAGACCGCTTACGGATCCCCACGTTTATCAATACTTCATATATATTCGCAATATTCAGATTGCATTATCATATTCTTGCTTGTTCTTCGATTGCGTGCAGGAATAGACCTTCGTGGTCAGGCTGATCGTGCTTCCGGCATCGTCAGTAACCTCAGGAGATTGGTTTAGCGATTGCTAAGGCGCAACGTCGTGCACGTTTGTAGTCGGATTGTCAAAGTCGTCTGATGCGGAGCTTCCTACGGTCATCTAATGCGGAGCATCCCACGATCATCCCCATGGACCAACAACCGTCTCATCAAGAGCCAAGAGGACCCATGACACGAGCTAGAGCTAGAGCTCTCGAGAACGAGGTGACCTCTTTCTTTATTGATATCACATATGATCCACTCGAGACATGGCTACTACCTAAGTCAGATATGCTATGCATGATTAGGTGTCAAGGGGAACCTCCCGAGGATGCACGTGAAGATGGACAAGCCGCCAAGTACAAGGAGGAAGAACCACGACGAGAGGAACCGGAGGACTCTGCCCAGCCCGGACATCCGGCCCCATGTCCCGGACATCCGGCTCTTCCTGACGCCCCGGATATCCGGCCCCGTCGCCCGGAAATCCGGCCCCCCCATCACCGAATGCACCTGAGATACCCGGACCAGCCCGGACATCCGGCCTCCACCGCCCGGACATCCGACCCGTCCCGAAGCCCCGGATATCCGGCTCCCCAGCCCGGAAATCCGGCACCCCCTTCCCGGTTCTGCTGAAATGGCCGCTCTAGCCCGGACATCCGGGCTGAGAGCTCGGACATCCGGCGCCTCGCGAAGGCCCGGACATCCGGCCCGACGCCTGGACGTCCGCCTCCCTCGTCATGTGTGTGTCTCGAGCCATGTCCCTTGTACCCTTCGCCGAGACTATATATACTTGATCCCCTCCTCATTCTAGGGTTAGCTTTGGATTAGCTCATGTTTAGGTGAGAGAGCCTTTGCTCATCCACTTGGCTACTTCTCCTCGGAGATCAGGACCTCTACGGAGAAGATCCCCAAGCGGATTCAAGACCCCCTTCTAGGGTGGACCCCATCAAGACCTCCTCTCGGAGAAGAACAGCTACTCGTGTATCCTTACCTTTGTTGTCCTTGAATCTTGTGCCACTCTATGTATTCGATAATCTAGCACTTGTGTGATTGATTTCTTGTCGGTTGAGTGCATTCTCTCTCGTTTTCCCCGCGTTTCCCCTTGTGTTCTTCCGCGTGTTCCTCGTGTTTCCCCGTAGGTTCCGCTCCAACGTGAAAGATCGCCCACGTAGGGTTCCGCCCTACATCATCTATGGTATCATGAGCCACGTTGATCACGTTATTGGAGCCCCTACCCCTCTTTTTCTAGCTTGATTTTGTTGATTTCGTCCTAAATCCGAAATCATTTTGTGATTTTGTGATGATTTTGCGGAAATCTTGATTTTGTGATTTGTTAGTTTTGATGATGTTTTGTTGATTTTGATCCATGGATTTGCTTGGTTTCGAGTGGATCTAGCATTTCCCCAAGTTTCCCCACTTTCCATCCACGAAATCTCTCCAATTTTGACCTTGAAATCATCAATTTCCGCCCCCAATTCGAAGATTTCCGCCCCAAACGAGATCGGGATTAAATCGGGCGGACATCCGGCCTCAGTCGGACATCCGCCATCCGCCGACATCCGGACCCAAGCCGACATCCGGGCCCTGGAGCACAAAATCGGCTCGGTTCTGGACAGACACCCCCGGAAATCCGGGCTCCACCCCGGACATCCGGCCCCTGGGATTTCAGTTTTTCCGTTTCACCGTTTTGTCCATAACTGATTCATCCGGAGTCCGATTTTGACGTTCTTTAGCTCGTTTTGAAGCTATTGACATTCCCCTTCCCACAAAAATACCACCAACATCATTTGACTCCATCAAATTTTTGAAAATTTGGCAAGTTTGCCTAGGCCTTCCACCATATCACCTGCATAGCCACCACCGACTTCCGCAACCTAACCCATTTTGTTCCCCATAGCATTAGTGGTTGCTTGAGTAGTGATTCGAGTCTCCTAAGGTGTTTCGGCTACTTAGGGACGATTGCTTCTTCATCAACCACCACCACCACTTCCGCATAGGCGTGCCCACCATACACTTCCGCCACCCCCAACTTAACCCAATTTTGTTTGAGTTGTGGCTTGTGTCTCCTAAGGTGTTTCGGCTACTTAGGGACGGCAACTTCAACTCCGACACGTGTATAGCCCATCATTTCACTTCCGCGTTGCCAAGTGCAAACCACCACCGCATTCCCGCTACCACCATTTTGACATTTGACGTTTGAGATTTTGAGTTCGCGGTTTTTCCGTTTCCTAAGGTGTTTCGGCTACTTAGGGACGAGTCTCCATCATCTTGGTATCTACATCAAGAACACCGCTACTCATCATCGCCGGACGGTAACCTCCATATCATCTTGGTATCGTGGTATCCCTCCATTGTATATTCCCCTTGCCATTGCATTGTTAACCCCTAGCCTTACTTTTGCGTTACTTGCCTATCGAGACTAGCCATTTGAGTATTGCCGGCAACGTTACTTGTGCACATTAGTGATCATACCTCCCATTACATACCATACCATATCATATTGGTATCATATCATCCATTGTGTCTCAAGTTTGTTCCCGCATACACACAATTGCTATCTTGGTTTGTGCATTGTGCAAAGTGGCCATAGAAAAAAAAGAAAAAAAAAGAAAAAGAGAATAAGCTTTTAAGCAAAAGAAAAAGAAAGAGCAAAGAAGCTTGCAAGCAAGTGCCGTAGCATCATAACCATATTGCATATAAGATTGTCATATCCGATCATCTTGGATCATCTTGAGAGAAACACCGGGACTATACATACATAGCATACTTGGGATAGAAGTTTATCCATTTTGCATCTTATAGGTTGTGCACAAGTGTCGTATCCGCCTATGGAGCAATCGTGCTAGCGTCTCTCTTGAGTTGTGCAACACGAGCGTTTTGGTGGATTCCACATTTTGAGCTCATTCCTTGGTTGCACGGCCCCATTTATCTATCCGTGTGTGTGTTTCCGTGTGCCTCATATTGCTATTGGTCTACTTGTTTCGCTTATAATTTGTGAATCTCTTTCAACATTATTGACTCTTGCTAACATTTTGCATTAAATTTTTGTGCCACTATCCTCACCGAGCTCCTCCATAAGCTTTACTTGTGTAGGTGTGAGAACCGACAAGGATTGGTACCAATAGTGCTATTTCATTGTCCGCATTTGGGTGAACTTGATTCATTTGCAACATCGGTCAAGGTACATTGGTATAAGTTCTTCTCTTTCTCCCACTCATATTTGCTCGAGTCTTGTGATGGATAGGCAAGGCATTTCACCTTCTGATGCAGAGCAGCCCTCACTCATCCCCACGGACGTGCCTTCATCTCCCTCAACACCACCGGGGCCCATGACAAGAGCCCGAGCTAAGGCTATTGAAGATAAGGTGAACTCGCTCCTCTCCGAACTTCTTATTTCTACCCATGAGACATGGCTACTACCTCATTCCGAAACTCTATGTGTAATCAGATACATGGAGGCAAACCAAGGATCTACTACTTGCAAGAGCCAAGATGGCGAGAACCCCAAGTATGTCGAAGAGGAAGAAGGAAGCAGTGAAGCTACTGGCACGGACATCCGACACCTTCCGGACGTCCGACGATTCCCAGACACACGGACGTCCGACGCCCTCGGACGTCCGGAACTTCGTCACCGAATCAAACTCACGGACGTCAAGCGCCCTCCGGACGTCCGAACATCGCCACCGAAGTCGAACCTACGGACGATCGGAGCTGACCGGACGTCCGGACTCGACCTCCGAGCGGAACTACGGACGATCGATAGCCTCCGGACGTCCGGACCCTCTGAAGCCCCGGGACGACCGGTCCGCTACGGACGACCGACGCCCTCGACGACAGAGAAGAATCTACGGACGTCCGAACGTCCGGACGACCGGACCTTCCTGAAACCTCCGGACGTCAAGCGCCTTCCGGACGTCCGACGCCTGATGCGGGCTGAAGCCCATGTACCCCTTCGTTTTGACTTCCATTTGCACTACGACTATAAATAGGACCCTTCCATCCCCTAGTTAGGGTTAGCTTTTGGATTTGCTCATATTTCGGTGTGAGAGCCTTTGCTCATCCACTTGGCCACTTCTCCTTCGAGATCAGGACCTCTACGGAGAAGATCCCCCAAGCGGATTCAAGACCCCCTCCTAGGGTGGACCCCTCAAGACCTCCTCGCGGAGAAGAACAGCTACCCTTGTATCCTTACCTTTGTTGTCCTTGAATCTTGTGCCACTCTATGTATTCGATAATCTAGCACTTGTGTAATCGGTTTCTTGTCGGTTGAGTGACCTCTCCCTCGTTTTCCCCGTGTTTTCCCTCGTGTTCTTCCGCTCGTTCTTCGTGTTCCTCGTAGGGATTCTCTCCAAGCGTGAAAGATCGTCAACATAGGGTTCCGCCCTACATCATATGGTATCATGAGCCACGTTCATCACGTTTTGGAGCCCCTACCCCGTGTTTTCTAGCTTGATTTTGTTGCGTTCTTCCACAATTCCGAAAATTCCCCACAAAAATAGCCCTAAATTTTTTTTTGTGATTTGTTAGTGTGATGAGATTTTGTTGGATTTGGTCCATGGATTTGTGTTGCCACGTGTGGATCTAGCTTTCCCCACCTCCCCCACCCTTCTCCATCCTCCAAACCCCTCAATTTCAACCTCACAATCATCTTCTTCCCCGGAAATTTTGCACTCCCTCTCCTCGAGCCCGATTTTCGCCCAGGCTCCGGACATCCGGACAAGGCCGGACGTCCGACGCCGTCCGGACGACCGTAAGTTCACGGACGTCCGTAAAACCCTGACCAAACTGAATTTCTTCAGTTCAGACACCACCACCACCCCATATTTCTCCACCTCTTCCAAACCCATATACACCTAAATCTTCCACGATTCCTCCGATGACGATTTTGACACATTTTGGTCCTTGAGATTTTGAGTTGTGGTTTCCGTATCCTTTTGTGTTTCGGCTATCTAGGTGCGGTTCGAGTTCATCATCACCACGACTCAACCTCGCAAGGGTCTCATCATCGCCAAGGACGGTAACTTCGACGACATCTTTGTCATACATTGCAATTGCATTGATAACCCACATTGCCTCATTTTGCGTAGCTTACCCATCGAGACTAGCCTTTGAGTATTGCCGGCAACGTGACTTGTGCACATTTAGTGATCATACTCCATAGCATACATACCATACCAAAGTGGTGCATATCGTAGCATCAACTTGTGTGTCACAAAGTTGTCATCGCATACACAATTGCTATCTTGGTTCGTGAACTTTTGCATGAGAAAAGATCTCAAAAGAGAAAGAGCCAATCAAGCTTTTAAGCAAAGAGAGAAAGATAAGCAAAGAGCTTATGAGCAAGAACCATAGCATCATCAAACATTAAGATTGTCATACTTGATCATCTTGGATCAACACATCGACACACCATACATATAGCATACTTGGGATAGAAGTCGTTGCATTTTTGCTTAGTAGGTTGTGCACAAGTTCGTATCCGCCTATTGTGCAATCGTGCTAGCGTCTCTCTAGTGTTGTGCAACAAGAGCATCTTGGTGTATTCCACATTTTGGCTCATCCTTGGTTGCATAACCCCATATTATCTATTTGCGAGTGTGTTTCCGTGTACCATATTTTGCTATTGGTCTACTTGTTGCATTTGCAAATTTGTGAATCATTTCCAACTTTATTGAGTCTCACTTACAATTGCATCAAATTTTGTGCCACCATCCTAACCGAGCTCCACAATAAGCTTTTATTTGTGTAGGTGTGAGAACCGACAAGAATCGGTACCAAGAGTGCTATTTCATTGTCCGCATTTGAGTGAACTTGATTCATTTTCAACATCGGTCAAAGGTACATTGGTATAAGTTCTTTTCCGTTCTACCACTCACATCTTGCTTGGAATGATGGATAGGCCAAGTTCTTCTACCAACCCACTCTTCATCGAGCAAGACGACGACATGTCCTCATCGTCACCAAAAGCCACCTCTTCGACAACGAAGCGTTGCACCAAGAACAGCAAGCAATGAGCGACCGATCGACAACCTCGCCACCGACTTGCGACTCTCCGAGCAACGTACAAGAGACTACTTCGACAACAAGTTCGAGGCACACAAGCAAGAGAATGATGCAAGAATGGACGAGATCCGCAAGTTGATGAGAAACCGCATCATTCCACTTCTTCATCATCAAGACGGAGCCACTCGAGTCGACACTCCGACGACACCTTCGCGACTCAAGTACACCATCATCGAACACTCTTCGACGAGCCAAGACGCCAAGATCGCTATGCATCTCGCAACCCGCTACATGACAAGCACTCACAAGACCAAGTTGATGATCAAGTTCCTCGTCCTCAATCAAACCAAGAGGCTTTTCTCAAGCTCAAGAACGGCAACGCCTTCGCCGCCAACAAGAGGAAGAAAGAGCACGTCGTCACCAAGACGAACAAGACGCCAATGCTCAACGTCGTCAACAACAACAACGTGAAGCGCAAGCTCTTGAGGCGCAACGTGCCCTCCAAGAATCAAGTAAAGCCGTCGCCAACCGCAATCGCGAACGGCGCAATCAAGAGGAAGCCCTTCGAGAAGAAATACAAGAGAGGAACTACCAACCTAATGTACAACGTCAAGTTCCTCAAGCTCCTCCACAAGCTCATCAAGCTCCACCTCAACCTCAAATTCAACAAGAACAAGTTGATCATGGTCTTCCTCCACGCCAAGAGCAACATGAAGACGAGTACATCCCACGTCAAGGACGTCATCATCAACATCGCCAACAATACAATGAAGAGCAACGCTACGGCAAGCTAAAATTCACCATGCCCAAGTTCAATGGAAGCAATGACCCCGAAGACTACCTCTCATGGGCATTGAAGGTTGACAAAATCTTCCGTTTGCATAACTACGATGAAGCGAAGAAAATCGCTATGGCATCACTTGAGTTCCAAGATTATGTGCTCATATGGTGGGAACAAATCATTGAGCGACGACAAGCAAGAGGTGAACCTCCAATCACCACTTGGGCTCAAATGAAAGATGTCATGCGAGCACGATTTGTGCCAACATACTACAACCGCGACCTCTTCAAGAAACTCCAACTACTGAAGCAAGGAACAAAGAGCGTTGAAGAATACTACAAGGAAATGGAGATAGCCATGATTCGAGCCAATGTCAAAGAAGATGATGAGCAAACTATGGCACGTTTCTTGAATGGACTCAATCATCCCATTAAGAAGATCGCCGACTTCCAACCATATTCATCCCTAATTGAGCTCGTGCATCAAGCTACAAAGGCGGAACGCCAAGTGCAAGATGACTTCAAGTACGCCAAGTACTCATCCAAGACCTACGGCTTCTCCAACAACCAAGCTTCAACAACTACTCCAACATCTCCTTCGACCAAGCTTTCTTCACGAAACGACGACAAGTCAAGTTACAAGAAAACTTCGACAAGTTCAAGTCGTCCTCCTCCTTCTACAAACAACCTCAAGCCGCGTGCTTCATCCTCTACTCCGACCGATGAGACCATCAAGACAAGCTCCTTCAAGTGTTTCACTTGCGGCGGCCGAGGCCACAAGTCATACGAATGCACCAACAAGCGCACCATGATCCTCAACGACGATGGCACATATGACTCCATGAGTGAAGAGGAGATGGAAGCCCTTGAGCAAGTGGCCATGCACCGGCAAGTGAATGAAGATGAAGATGATCAAGTCTTTTGTGATGAGGATTCGAGCCCCGCTCTCGGTGTCTCCAAAGTCTTGACCCTTCAACATCAACAAGAAGAAGACCAACGATGCCACATCTTCCACACAAAAGCCGGCATCAATGGACGCTCCATCAAGGTCATCATCGATGGAGGTAGTTGCCACAACTTGGCAAGTGAAGAACTATGCTCCAAGCTACAATTGGTCAAGAGGAAGCACCCACACCCTTACAAGGTTCAATGGCTAAGTGACTCCGGCACTATACGAGTTGAGCATACGGTCCAAGTCTCCTTCAAAATTGGTGCTTACGAAGACACTTTGGAATGTGATGTGGTCCCAATGACCGTTTGCCACCTACTTCTCGGTCGACCATGGCAATTCGACCGTGGTGTCATCCACAATGGGCGCACCAATCACTATAGCTTCAAGATGAAGGGGAAAGAATATGTGCTACGACCTATGTCTCCTAGTAATGTGATAGCCGACAAACAAGCCACCCATCATAGAGAAAAGAGTGAGAAAGTGATCCACCAAAAAGTGAGTGAGAGCCACAAGCCAAATTTGAGCGACTCTTAGCCTAGAGAGAAAACCTCATTCTATTTGCCACCAAAAGTGAGATGAGAGAAGTGTGTGAGAACCCATCTACCGTGATGCACTTTGTCCTTGTGTGCAAGGATGGAGAACCAAAACTAACACCATTCACGAGCTACCTTTGGTGTTTCAATCTCTTTTGCAGGAATTCCAAGATGTTTTTCCCGATGAGCTACCTCCGGGTCTACCTCCTCTTCGAGGCATTGAGCATTGAATCGACCTCATCCCCGGAGCGCCTCTACCAAACAAAGCTCCATACCGAGTCAATCCGGAAGAAACCAAGGAGATTCAACGGCAAGTACAACAACTCATCGACAACGGTCACGTACGTGAAAGCCTAAGCCCTTGTGCAGTTCCGGTTATTCTTGTGCCTAAGCCCGATGGAAGTTTCCGTTTGTGTTCCGATTGTAGGCCTATCAATGCTATTACCGTTCGATATAGGCATCCCATTCCTCGCTTAGATGACATGCTTGATGAACTTAGTGGAGCCAACTTTTTCTCAAAAATTGATCTTAAAAGTGGCTATTATCAAATCTGATAGAGGCAAAGGTGTCCCGTCTTTCGATGAGATGTGGTTTTCGCTTTGGAGGAAGTCGACTTTGACGATCCGACTACGAACGTGCGAGGACGTCGCGCCTTAGCAATCGCTAAACCAATTCCGAGGGGTTATTGACCACGCCGGAGCACGATCAACGACCACGAGGGTCTGCTTCTGCGAGCAAACGAAGAACAAGCAAGAAACTGAGATTGCAATCTGGATATTGCGAATATAAGATGAAAGCTTTATTGATCAAGGTGGGGTTCTGTGGCGCTTTGTCCAGTCGTTGAACACAAACGAAGTACGCGAAGTTGCAGCTATGGCGAACTTTTAATCTAAACAAAACCCAAGGTCTAAACGGTGCCCTAAGGGCTGTATATATGGAGGAAGAGGGGGGGAATTTCGTGGCCCTTGGTGGAGGGGTCCGAAATCAACCCTAACTCTTGTTTCCCCACACATACGGACTCTAAAAACAGCCTATACTTAAGTATTTCGAAATTACATGGGCCTGGCCCAATAATAAGGTGACGCAGCACCTAGAATAGCCTATGGACGAATATTATGAAGTGGCATCTTGTATATTTCGTCCAAGGCCTCATGCACTCATTAGGGTGGCTTCAAAGTCCTGGAATCATCACTTGTAACTCCGTTCTTGTTCCCCTTGCATGCCAACATCTCCATGCTTGAACTTGCTCCAAGGTTCATCTTTCTTGTCCATGGTAGGCCCTTCATTTGTAAGCAAAACAAATGTATCCAATTTAGGCAGCATCATATTCTCATGAACATTGGAATCGTTACCAAGAAACGAAAGTACCTGATAATTCAATTGGCGTGCGCGAGCTCTAGTAATTGGTCCAGTATGTATAGCAGCAGGGGTTGTGGGTGTAACAATGGTATTGATGTCCTCATCAAAATCCGCATACAAGAGGGTGATGAATGGAAAACTACTTTTAAAACCAAATTTGGTTTATATGAGTGGTTAGTGGTGCCTATGGGTCTTTCGGAAGCTCCCGGTACTTTTGTCCGTCTTATGCATCATGTACTTCGTCCTTACATTGGAGTCTTTGTTGTGGTTTACTTTGACGATATTCTTGTGTTTAGCAAAACCATGAAAGAGCACATCAGCCATGTAAAATCTGTGTTGCAAACTCTTCGCAAAGAAAGCCTTTATGCAAACTTGAAAAAATGCACATTTGGAGTTGACAAAGTGGTTTTCTTGGGTTTTGTTGTTTCTTCCAAGGGTGTCCATGTTGATGAATCTAAAATTCAAGCAATTAAAACTTGGCCCCAACCCACCAATTTGCAACAAGTGCGCAGTTTTCTTGGTCTTGCGGGTTTCTATCGTCGCTTTGTGAAAGATTTTAGCACCATTGCCGCTCCTTTGCATGCTTTGAGCAAGAAGAATACTCCCTTTGTGTGGGGAACTTTGCAATCAGCCGCTTTTGATAAGCTCAAGACTTTGCTTACTCATGCCCCGATTCTTGCCTTGCCCAATTTTGACAAAACTTTTGAGGTTCATTGTGATGCAAGTGGTACCGGAATTGGCGGAGTTTTGATGCAAGAAAAACGAGCCATTGCTTATTTTAGTGAAAAAACTCTCCGGTGCTCAACTTAATTATCCCATCTATGATAAGGAATTGTATGCTTTAGTGCGTGTACTCCATGTTTGGGAACATTACCTTAGACCTCATCAGTTTGTCATCCATACCGATCATGAAACGCTTAAGTACCTCAAAGGTCAAACTAAATTGAACAAGCGTCATGCCAAATGGAGTGAATTCATTGAATCTTTTCCTTATGTGATCAAGTACATTAAGGGTAAAGAGAATGTAGTTGCCGACGCGCTTTCACGCATATGCATGCTTGTCACCCAACTTGAGTTGAATGTCATTGGTTTTGAGCACATAAAAGACTTGTATGAGCATGATCCATCTTTTGCTTCTCCTTATGCTAAGTGTTTGACGCATACGTCTTGGGAACAATATTACATCAAGGATGGTTATCTTATGAGAGCTAACAAACTTTGCATTCCCGAGTCGTCTCTTCGTTTGCTCCTTTTGCAAGAGGCTCATGGAGGCGGACTCATGGGACACTTTGGACGCGACAAGACATTCGCCACGCTCTCCAACAACTACTTTTGGCCCAAGATGTTCCATGACGTATAACGCTTCACCAACCGATGCTATACATGTCGCAAAGCTAAGTCTAAAGCTCAATCTCATGGTCTTTACATGCCTCTTCCTATTCCATATCAACCATGGGAAGACATTAGTATGGATTTTGTACTTGGTTTGCCTAGGACCCAAAATGGCAAGGATTCCGTGTTTGTTGTTGTGGATAGATTTTCTATGATGGCACATTTCATTCCTTGCAACAAGATAGACGATGCTTCACATGTTGCAAATCTCTTTTGTAGGGAAATCTTGCGACTCCATGGAGTACCAAAGACAATCGCTCCGATCGTGACGCCGAGTTCTTGAGTTACTTTTGAAGACCCTATGCGCCAAGCTCGGAATCAAGCTCTGTTCTCCTCGGCATACCATCCTCAAACCGACGGCCAAACGGAGGTGACGAACGCACACTATCCACTCTACTTCGTGTCTTGATCAAGAAGAACATCAAGGAGCGGAAGCATGTCTACCCATCGCCGAGTACGCCTACAATCGTGCAAGACATTCAACTACCGGCAAGTCCCCTTCGAGGTCGCTCACGGTTTCAACCCGTTGTCCCCATTGGACATTCTACCACTACCTCTCCAAGAGCGCACCAACATGGATGCAAGTGAACGAGCAAGCTACATCAAGAAGATGCACGAAGATACAAGGCACGCAATTGAGCGCCAAGTACAACGCCAAGCAAACAAGCTCAACGCCAACAAACAACCCATCGTCTTCAACATTGGCGATCAAGTGTGGCTACACCTTCGCAAGGACCGCTTCCCCAAAGAACGCAAGTCCAAACTTCTCCCTCGAGCCGATGGCCCTTTCAAAGTGCTCACACGCTACAACGACAACGCTTACAAAATCGACATACCTCGCGACAAGTACAACGTGAGCGACATCTTCAACTTCAAGGACCTTGCACCTGTCCATGGAGATGAAGTTTTTGATCCGAGGTCGGATCTCTCCCAAGGGGGGGGAGATGATGCAGAGCAGCCCTCACTCATCCCCACGGACGTGCCTTCATCTCCCTCAACACCACCGGGGCCCATGACAAGAGCCCGAGCTAAGGCTATTGAAGATAAGGTGAACTCGCTCCTCTTCGAACTTCTTATTTCTACCCATGAGACATGGCTACTACCTCATTCCGAAACTCTATGTGTAATCAGATACATGGAGGCAAACCAAGGATCTACTACTTGCAAGAGCCAAGATGGCGAGAACCCCAAGTATGTCGAAGAGGAAGAAGGGAAGCAGCTGAAGCTACAGGGCACGGACATCCGACACCTTCCGGACGTCCGACGATTCCCAGGACACGGACGTCCGACGCCCTCCGGACGTCCGGAACTTCGTCACCCGAATCAAACTCACGGACGTCCGACGCCCTCCGGACGTCCGGAACATCGCCACCCGAATCGAACCTACGGACGACCGGAGCTGACCGGACGTCCGGACTCTGACCTCCGAGCGGAACTACGGACGATCGACAGCCTCGGACGTCCGGACCCTCCTGAAGCCCCGGACGACCGGTCCGCTACGGACGACCTCGCGCCTCGGACGAGAGAAGAATCTACGGACGTCCAACGTCTCCGGACGATCGGACCTTCCTGAAGCTCCGGACGTCCGACGCCTTCCGGACGTCCGACGCTCGATGCGGGCTGAAGCCCATGTACCCTTCGCTTTGACTTCCATTTGCACTAAGACTATAAATAGGACCCTTCCATCCCTAGTTAGGGTTAGCTTTTGGATTTGCTCATATTTGGTGTGAGAGTTTTGCTCATCCATTTGCCACTTCTCCTTGAGATCGGGACCTCTGGAGAAGATCCCCCAAGCGGATTCAAGACCCCCTCCTAGGGTGGACCCCTCAAGACCTCCTCGCGGAGAAGAACGGCTACCCTTGTATCCTTACCTTTGTTGTCCTTGAATCTTGTGCCACTCTATGTATTCGATAATCTAGCACTTGTGTAATCGGTTTCTTGTCGGTTGAGTGACCTCTCCCTCGTTTTCCCCGTGTTTTCCCTCGTGTTCTTCCGCTCGTTCTTCGTGTTCCTCGTAGGGATTCTCTCCAAGCGTGAAAGATCGTCAACATAGGGTTCCGCCCTACATCACCTTCGGTCTACAACAACAACGACGAGTTCGATGCCACAAACAACAACTCCAACGCCAAGATGCAAGCTCAAATGGAGGAGATCAAAGCCCTCATCAAGTCCTACAAGCGATCTTCCTCATCTTCGAGAAGACGCTCAAGAGCACATGCTTCCGTGCTACCATCTCCGGCAAGATCACATCGGCATCGACACCATCATCAACAAGAACGTGAAGGTCAAGAGCTCAACATCAACGACCGCTCAACGACGTCACCATCTCCCTTGGCATCTTCGGCAAGCGACTTCAAGGCATCTTCGCCTTCGGATATTCGGCATCTTCGCCAACAAGTACCCCAAGACTACGCTCAAGAGAAGCTCCCCAAGCTCAAGTCCGCGACTTCCACGAGCTACTACGACCTCGACATCGACCACGAGATTCCTTTCTATGGGACTCAAGAACCCGAGGAGTACCTCGAGTGGGAGCGCTTAATGGACGACTACCTCAAGCTACATCAAGTTCCTCCCGAAGATCAAGTGAAGTGCGCCACAAGAAACTTCCACGACTACGCCTCGACATGGTGGCTTCACACACCTTCGGAGTGCTACGAGATGAGTTGGTCCAAGATGAAGAGAGCTTTGCGGTGAGAGTTCGTGCCTCCAACGTACACGGAACAACTTCGACGCCAATTGGAGAACACCATCCAAGGATCCAAGTCCATCGACGCGTACTTCAAGGAGATGAAGATTGCCTTGCGACGAGCCAGCATGGACGACCCCATGTGATGAGGACATCAATACCATTGTTACACCCACAGCCCCTGCTGCTATACATACTGGACCAATTACTAGAGCTCGCGCACGCCAATTGAATTATCAGGTACTTTCGTTTCTTGGTAACGATTCCAATGTTCATGAGAATATGATGCTGCCTAAATTGGATACATTTGTTTTGCTTACAAATGAAGGGCCTACCATGGACAAGAAAGATGAACCTTGGAGCAAGGTCAAGCATGGAGATGTTGGCATGCGCAAGGAGAACAAGAACGGAGTTACAAGTGATGATTCCAGGACTTTGAAGCCACCCTAATGAGTGCATAAGGCCTTGGACGAAATATACAAGATGCCACTTCATAATATTCGTCCATAGGCTATTCTAGGTGCTGCGTCACCTTATTATTGGGCCAGGCCCATGTAATTTCGAAATACTTAAGTATAGGCTGTTTTAGAGTCCGTGTGTGGGGGAAACAAGAGTTAGGGTTGATTTGGACCCTCCACCAAGGGCCACGAAATTCCCCCCTCTTTCTCCATATATACAGCCCTTAGGGCACCGTTTAGACCTTGGGTTTTGTTTAGATTAAAAGTTCGCCATAGCTGCAACTTCGCGTGCCGCTTGTGTTCAACGACCGCACAAAGGCGCCAGAACCCCACCTTGATCAATAAAGCTTTCATCTTATATTCGCAATATCCAGATTGCAATCTCAGTTTCTTGCTTGTTCTTCGCTTTGCTCGCAGGAAATGCACCCTTGTGGTCGTTGATCGTGCTCGGCGTGGTCAATAACCTCTCGGAGTTGGTTTAGCGATTGCTAAGGCGCGACGTCCTCGCACGTTCGTAGTCGGATCGTCAAAGTCGACTTCCTCCAAAGCGAAAACCACATCTCATCGAAAGACGGGACACCTTTGCCTCTATCACCATGTCAATGAAGTTCCACTTCATGATGGGATTGCACAACGACATCTCCAAGACCATCTTCCTCGAGAACTACAAGTCCATCGACGACTACTACATTGGTGCTCTCAAGGTGGAACAAGAACTCATGAAGGCCAACGCTTCTCCACCCCAAGCAAACTTCGTGGAGATCAAGCTCTACGACAAGCATGAGGCTAGTACCACCATGATGTCCAAGCCCGACAAGCTCCAAGACGATGCTCCCAAGTGCAACTTCACCGCCATCCCTCTTTGTGGCATTGATGATGCCGAGTCTACCTTGACTCTTTTTCAAGATGGTGCGGTGACAAGTACAACTACGGAGACCTTCAAGGACCAAGCTTTGGAGGCAAGCGACAAGGTGGCGAGCAAGGATGATGCTTCCATCTTAGGAGGCGAGAGTGATGTTGTGCCATCTTCGGCCTTCATCCACGACGAGAGCGATGTTGTGCCATCTTCGGCCTTCATCCACGACGAGAGCGATGATGTGCCATCTTCGGCCTTCATCCACGACGACAACTACGAGACGGTTGAGCATGGAATTTTCCCTTTGACCACGGCGACGTCCGATGACTTGAGTGACTTTTTCCACCATATTGAGAGTGGGAGTGACTTCACCACTAGCCCCATACATGATGAGCTGCCACAAATCCCATGTGAGGAGAACCACAACCACCACTTGTGTGAGATGAGTGACTCCACCATACGTGAGTTTGAGTGCACCTACCTTGAGGGAGTGAGTGAACCACCACATAGAGAGAGTGAGGCCACTTCGATTTCTAACAACTTGACCTCTACCTCTATTGTGTCTTCTCATTTGGTGCTAGGTCCCATATATGATGACGCTGCCGATCCTCGATTTACTTCGTCCTCCCTTTGGACAAGACGATGGCCATGGTGGACTATGATGCACCCCCACATGGTTCCATCAAGATGAAGATGACCACCATTTGGTCTTTCCCACCTCACCTACACCACTTGAGTGGAATGACAAAGGTAACAAAGGTGACGGTGATGCTCTCATCCCACTAGTGGACTATTTTGACATTGATTGCTTGCATGATGTTGATCACCCTATTGACATGCTTCATTCTAGTATGATTTCCCCGTGTGATGATTTGCCCATTTATGATGAATATGATGATTCTCATGTGGAGTCTATTAGTTGTGATGCCATGTTACATAGGATTTCTTGTGACAATTCTTTAGGTCACATCATGTTTGCTAATCCTCTTGACTTGTCATATGCTATGCATGAGATCAACCATATGTCTTATTTGCAATCTCTTCATAGTGACTATACATATGCCATTAAAATAAACCCAATTTGCACATATGGCATACATGACAAGCCCATGGTTATTGGCATTTGTTTTTCTTGTGATGATATTGATATGCTCCCTTTGCATCATTTATCTCATATGCCATGCCATGCCCACCTAGCTTCGGATATGTATTGTTTTGGATGTTGTCCATTTTCTCCAAATGATGTTTCCAATATTGCTCATGAGGAGACCCCCATAGTTTCCTCATACATGTTAGGAGATTTTGATCCATCCCATCCATTGCATGATCCCAATACTTGTGTGCACCATATGATCCCCATGAATAGACATGATATTGATGTGCCATATACTTGCATTCTCAATTTGTGTCCCCATCGTGTCATACATAATGATGCGGAGCATCCCACGATTATCCCCATGCATCCACAACCGTCTCATCAAGAGCCAAGAGGACCCATGACTAGAGCACGAGCTCGAGCTCTCGAGACCGAGGTGACTTCTCTCCTTAGTGAAATATCATATGACCCTCTCGAGACATGGCTACTACCTCAATCCGGAATGTTGTGCATGCTTAGGTACCAAGGAACCAACCTAGGAGAAGCTGCAGCCCAAGATGGACACCAAGAGCAAGAGAAGGAGCTGCAGAGTCGGAGGGAGCGGTACTACCGCTCAAGCCAAGCGGTACTACCAAATGAGCGGTACTACCGCTCAAGCCAAGCAGTACTACCACTGAGCCGAGCCAAGCGGTACTACCGCTCTCCATCCGCCTACTTCCGCAAAACCCGACACACTCCAGAATCGAGCAGGCGTCGAGCGGTACTACCGCCCACCAAGCGGTACTACTGCTGAAAGCGGTACTACCACCACAGAGAACGGTACTACCGCCCTGCCTGTGTGTAGCGTTTGGGCGAGGCCCATGTACTGCTTTCGCCCCAACTTACCCCTTGGAGGTCCTAGACTATAAATAGACCTTCCCTCATCCTTTCTAGGGTTAGCTTTGGATTTGCTCATATTTCGTGTGAGAGTTTGCTCATCCCGTGGCTACTTCTCCTCGGAGATCAGGACCTCTACGGAGAAGATCCCCACGCGGATCCAAGACCCCCTTCTAGGGCGGACCCCATCAAGACCTCCTCGCGGAGAAGAACGGCTACTCATGTATCCTTACCTTTGTTGATCTTGAACCTTGTACCACTCTATGTGTGAGTGTTGTCCCTTGTTCCTCCCCGTGATTTCCTCATGTTCTTCCACTCGTTCTTCGTGATTTCCCCGTAGGATCCGCTCCAACGTGAAAGATCGCCCACGTAGGGTTCCGCCCTACATCATCATGGTATCATGAGCCACGTTGATCACGTTATTGGAGCCCCTACCCCTCTTTTTCTAGCTTGATTTTGTTGTTTTTGTCCTAATTCGAAAATTCCCCACAAAAATAGCCCCAAATTTTTTGTGATTTGTTAGTGTGATGAAATTTTGTTGATTTTGATCCGTGGATTTGCTTGGTTTCGAGTCGATCTAGCATCTCCCCAAGTTTCACCTCTTTCCATCCACAAAATCCATCGAATTTTGACCCCGAAATCACCCATTTCCGCCCCAAAATCGCGCAACCGTTCGAACAATCGAGAAAATCCCGACACGAGCGGTACTACCGCCCTCCTAGCGGTACTACCGCTGAGAGCGGTACTACCGCTGAGAGCGGTACTACCGCCAGCCCCCGTTCAGCCGAAATAGTCGAAAAATCCCGACACGAGCGGTACTACCGCCCTCCCCAGCGGTACTACCGCCCTGGCCAGTTTCAGCCTTCCGACTTTCACCATTTTCATCATAACTTTTCACTCCGAACTCCGATTTGAGTGTTCTTTGGCTCGTTTTGAAGCTATCGACGTGCCCGAGGTCCTCACCTTGGTTTCACCACCTTTTGACACCATCAAATTTTCCGAACATCGGCATCTTTGCCTAGGGCTTAAACCACATCATCCGCTATACCACCTCCTCTTTCCGCTACCACATTTACGCTTTTGGTCTTTGAGAATTTGAGTTGTGGTTCCCGTGTCCTATTGTGTTTCGGCTATATAGGTACGGTTCGACGTCAACATCACCACCGCTCATCTTCGGCAAGGACTCATCATCGTCAATGACGGTAACCTCGACAACATCTTTGTTATCTCTCGCAATTGCATTGATAACCACATAGCCTTACTTTTGCGTTGCTTACCCATCGAGACTAGCCATTGAGTATTGCCGGCAACGTGACTTGTGCACCTTAGTGATCATACTCCATAGCATACATAGCATACCATAGTGGTGCATATCTTGAGATCAACTTGTGTGTCACAATGTTGTCATAGCATACACAATTGCTATCTTGGTTCGTGAAGTTTGCATAAGAAAAGAGCTCAAAAGTGAAAGAGCCACCCAAGCTTTTAAGCAAAGAGGAAAGATAAGCAAAGAGCTTATAAGCAAGAACCATAGCATCATACAACATTAAGATTGTCATATCCGATCATCTTGGATCATAGCACCGAAATATCATACATATAGCATACTTGGGATAGAGATCGTTGCATTTTTGCCTAATAGGTTGTGCACAAGTTCGCGTATCCGCCTTTTGTGCAATCGTGCTAGCGTCTCTCTACTATTGTGCAACAAGAGCATTCTCGTGGTTTCCACATTTTGGCTCACTTTTGGTTTGCACAATCCCACTTATCTATTTGCATGTGTGTTTCCGTGTACCACTACTTGCTTGGTCTACTTGTTACATTTGCGAATTTGCGAATCTTTTTCAACTTTATTGAGTCTCACTTACAATTGCATCAAATTTTGTGCCACCATGCTAACCGAGCTCCACCATAAGCTTTTATTTGTGTAGGTGTGAGAACCGACAAGAATCGGTACCAAGAGTGCTATTTCATTGTCCGCATTTGAGTGAACTTGATTCATTTTCAACATCGGTCAAAGGTACATTGGTATAAGTTCTTTCCGCTCTACCACTCACATCTTGTTTGGAATGATGGATAGGCCAAGTTCGTCTACCAACCCACTCTTCATCGAGAAAGACGACGACATGTCCTCATACGTCACCAAGAGCCACCTCTTTGGTGCACAACGAGCATTGCACCAAGAACAACAAGCAATGAGCGACCGCATCGACAACCTCGCCACCGACTTGCGACTCTCCGAGCAACGTACAAGAGACTACTTCGACAACAAGTTCGAGGCTCACAAGGAAGAGAATGATGCAAGAATGGACGAGATCCGCGCGTTGATGAGAACACGACATCTGATGAGGACATCAATACCATATTCTAATGTTCATGAGAATATGATGCTGCCTAAATTGGATACATTTGTTTTGCTTACAAATGAAGGCCCTAGCTTGGAGAAGGATGGACATTGAGCAAGAACAAGCATGGAGATAATGCCATGCAAGGGGAACAAGAACGGAGTTACAAGTGATGATTTCAGGACTTTGAAGCCACCATAATGGGTGCATGAAGCCTTGGACGAAATATACAAGATGCTACTTCATAAATGTCGTCCCGAGGCTATTCTAGGTGCTCGTCACCTTATTATTGGGCCAGGCCCATGTAATTTCGAAATACTTAAGTATAGGCTGTTTTAGAGTCCGTATGTGTGGGAAACAAGAGTTAGGGTTGATTTCGACCCTCCACCAAGGGCCACGAAATTCCCCCTCTTCCTCCATATATACAGCCCTTAGGGCACCGCTTAGACCTTGGGTTTTGTTTAGATTAAAAGTTCGCCATAGCTGCAACTTCGCAGATTTCGCTTGTGTTCAACGACATAAAGGCGCACAGTAACCCCACCTTGATCAATAAAGCTTTCATCTTATATTCGCAATATCCAGATTGCAATCTCAGTTTCTTGCTTGTTCTTCGCTTGCTCGCAGAAACAGGCCCTCGAGGTCGTTGATCGTGTTCGGCGTGGTCAATAACCCTCGGAAGTTGGTTTAGCGATTGCTAAGGCGCGACGTCTCGCACGATCGTAGTCGGATCGTCAAGGTCGACTCCCACAGAAACGATAGCCACCATCTCATCGAAACATCGGGACACCTTTGCCTCTATCAACATCATTCCACTTCTTCATCATCAAGACGGAGCCGCTCGAGTCGACATTCTGACGACACCTTCTACGACTCAAGTACACCGTCATCGAACACTCTTCGACGAGCCGCGCGCCAAGACCGTCATGCATCTCGCAACCCGCTACATGACAAGCATTCACAAGAGCAAGTTGATGATCAAGTTCCTCGTCCTCAATCAAACCAAGAGGCTTTTGCTCAAGCCCAAGAACGACAACGTCTTCGTCGCCAACAAGAGGAAGAAAGAGCACGTCGTCACCAAGACGAACAAGACGCCAAGGCTCAACGTCTTCAACAACAACAACGTGAAGCGCAAGCTCTTGAGGCGCAACGTGCCCTTCAAGAATCAAGTCGAGCCTTCGCCAACCGCAATCGCGAACGGCGCAATCAAGAGGAAGCCCTTCGAGAAGAAATCCAAGAGAGGAACTACCAACCTCATGTACAACGTCAAGTTCCTCAAGCTCCTCCACAAGCTCGTCAAGCTCCACCTCAACATCAAGTTCAACAAGAGCAAGTTGATCATGGTATTCCTCCGCGCCAAGAGCAACATGAAGACGAGTACATTCCACGTCAAGGACATCATCATCAACATCGCCAACAACACAATGAAGAGCAACGCTACGGCAAGCTAAAATTCACCATGCCAAAGTTCAATGGAAGCAATGACCCCGAAGACTACCTCTCATGGGCATTGAAGGTTGACAAAATCTTCCGTTTGCACAACTACGATGAAGCGAAGAAAATCGCTATGGCATCACTTGAGTTCCAAGATTATGTGCTCATATGGTGGGAACAAATCATTGAGCGACGACAAGCAAGAGGTGAACCTCCAATCACCACTTGGGCTCAAATGAAGGATGTCATGCGAGCACATTTTGTGCCAACCTACTACATCCACGACCTCTTCAAGAAACTCCAACTACTCAAGCAAGGAACAAAGAGCGTTGAAGAATACTACAAGGAGATGGAGATAGCCATGATTCGAGCCAATGTCAAGGAAGATGATGAGCAAACTATGGCACGTTTCTTGAACGGACTCAATCATCCCATCAAGAAGATCGCCGACTTCCAACCATACTCATCCCTCATTGATATAGGGCGGAACCCTATGTGGACGATCTTTCACGTTTGGAGAGAATCCCTACGAGGAACACGAAGAACGAGCGGAAGAACACGAGGAAATCACGGGGGAAAACGAGAGATAGATCACTTAACCGACAAGAAATCAATCACACAAGCGCTAGATCGATGAACACATAGAGTGGCACAAGATTCAAGAACAATAAAGGAAAGATACAAGGGTAGTCATTCTTCTCCGAGAGGAGGTCTTGATGGGTCCACCCTAGGAGGGGGTCTTGAATCCGCTTGGGAATCTTCTCCGTAGAGGTCCTGATCTCCGAGGAGAAGTAGCCAAGTGGATGAGCAAAGCTCTCACACAAATATGAGCTAATCCTTTGCTAACCTTAACTAGGAGGAGGTGGAGGAGTATATATAGTCATGGGCCACGAAGAAGTAAGTGAAGGGGTACATGGGCTGCGGCCCAACACACTGTGCGCAGACAGGCGTCAGACGTCCGGAGGGTTCCGGTCGTCCGGAGGCTCGGGAAGGTCCGGACGTCCGGTGCTCTTCGGACGTCCGTAGATTCGGCTCGGGCATGCTTCGGTCGGACGTCCGGAGGGGGTCGGTCGTCCGGAGGCTCGCGGGGTCCCGGACGTCCGGTGATCTTCGGATGTCCGCAGATTTGGTTCGGTGGTCGCTGGCACGGACGTCCGGAGGGGGCCGGCGTCCGGAGCCTGGGAGTCGCTTGACGTCCGGTCCTGGTCGGACGTCCGGCCGCTGTAGCTTCGGCCAGCTTCCTCTCTTGGTCCTTGTACTTGGTGTCCTCGCCGTCTTGTCCATGGTCTTCCTCCTTGTTCCTGGTCATGCATAGCACATATATTTGAGGTAGTAACCATGTCTCACATGTGGGAAGTGAAGGTTCGGAGAGGAGCGAGTTCACCTTGTGTCCAATGGCATTTGTTCGAGGTCTCGTCATATGTCCACTTGGGGCTTGGAGAGTAGTCGGAGTGTACATGGTGATGAACGTGGGATGCTCCGCATCATCTCCCCTCCCTTGGGAAAGATCCGACCTCGGATCGTGATCCTCATCACCATGGAAACGGTTGTCGTAGACGGACTTGTAGTTGGACGAAGTTGAAGACATGGCGCAATCCAAGTAGTCCAAGGTGTCACGGAGTGATAGACATGCAAAAGAGCAAACACAAGAAGCACTCGAATACAATGGTTAGCGCACACAAAGTGTCCATCATGTAAGAATGAGTCCGTGCGGCAAGATTGGTTGTGACAAAGCGCATGAAGCTTATCAAGATGATCTAGAATGTTATGCAAAGCATTCATGGGAGGAAATGCAATCATTGGGCACACAAAGGTGTTGTGAATACGATGAATGCAACCACGGTGCAAAATGACGTCACAGTGAGACGGTTTATCAATAGCATGAATATGGCAATGGATGCTCAACATGTGTATGATATCATGCAAGTGATGATAGGAAATGTGATCATTATGTATGAAGATGCCATCAAGAAAGATCACAACAAATTTGCTAAGAAAATGCACAAGTTTATATATCATGGATGACATGGGAAGAGGTGCAACAAGACAATCATAATGTGTGTCAATCCATGCATAGGGTGCAAATTTGTGGTGAGTATGATATGTCCATCGAGCATGAGTATGAGCACAATCAACAAATATGGAGGTGTCGGTATACCAATGCTCGATGTTGTGGCAAGAGTGGAAACCAAGGTGCATCCAATAAGTGCGAAGCTCCTCAATGTAAAGGTCCAAAGAGCTAATCTCCAATGTCGCTCCTCCGTTCAATAGATGTAACGTGTAGGCAACAACAAAGAAACAACAATGAAAGAGTGACCCATCCAATATGCAAACTTGAGGATGGCTCAAAGAGAAGGAGTTCACCTTTATGAGGATGTCGAAAATGTTGGTGTCGCACATCGTGTATGTCTTCACATAACCAATATGTCTCATGACGGTAATGCCTTGTGAATCCTTCAAAACGAAAGAACATGACAAACACTCGGAAAAACAAATGAGGTTAGCGGAAGTGCGAAACCTATCATTCGTGTGGTAAGATACCCAACAAGTGTATGCATCATGCTCATCATAAGAAAGTACAAGGAGCATTTCATAGTATGGAGGCATATGATGCGAGAACAACCAAATACAATAGGCTCAAGTAAACAAGCATGCATCACAAGTGAAGTGTCCAAGTCTCCAAGATCATGAAGCATAGAGGCAACTATAGGAGGCAAGCGACAATAAACAAGATATATCATGTGAGAGGCATGAACATATATGTCATCAACCCAAGAAAGCAAGTGATAGTGGAACATGGGTGATGCAACATAGCAAGCAATCATATCAATCAAGTGAAGCAAGCTAGTAGTGCGAAGATGCAACGTACTAGAAGGAATCAAGGCAATCATGTCATGGGTGCAAATAGTGTGCATGAATACTTCACATGACGTGTCACAAGCATGAAGGCAAGATATGAGCAAAATAGCATCAATAGTATGGGGCACATGATAAACATGGCAATAGCAACAAGGATCTCCACCAAGCATGCAAATACACATAGAAGTAGCATAATATTGAATCATGGGTATATGCAAGCAAGGGTCACAATTGCATGGCAAAGGCATAGAAGCAAGTATAGCATGCAATGTGAACACGGTAAAATGAGCATAAGGTGACAAGTGGTAAATAGCCCATAGCCGTGTGAGAGCCAAGTAGAAGAGATGCGCGTAGTCCTTGCGCAAAAGGAATGGTGGGAATGAAAGTCCACGGGATCCCAAGTCATCATTGCTCTCAAGAGCTCGTTTCGTCAACTCATGGGATTGAGAAGTTGACGAGTGTGTGTGGGTACCTACACAAAACAAAGACAAAGGGAAAATTGTGTGTGCGTGGTAGATGTACACATCATCCATCATGATGCACACATGCATGTGTCGGTTAGCACAAAATATCCAATGCTCAAATAAATGAGATGCGTGATATAGAAACATGTCATCCATCATGATAGGTTTGTTGTTATGCATGGCATAATGGAGACTCAAATTGTGTAATGCATCATGAGAAATATCTAGAGCATTGTTATTCATGGGAAGCATATGGTGCACGCAATTATGGGAATCATGCAAAGTATGGGATGAATCAAAATCTCCGAATATGTATGAGGAAACTATGGGGTCTCCTCATGAGCATTAATGGAAACATCACATGGAGAATATTGACAACATCCAAAACAATGCATATTTGGTTCAATGTGATCATGGCATGACATAGTAGATGAATTGCACAAATCATGTAAAGGAAGCATGGCAATATCATCACAAGAGAAGCAAAAGCCAATGACCATCATCTCGCCATCTATGCCATAAGTGCAAATGGGATTTATTTTAATGGGGCATGCATAGTTACTATGTTGAGATTGAGATGAGGCTATATGGGAGATCTCACTCATAGCATATGACAAGTTCAATGGATTGTGAAACATGAAGTGACCAATAGAATTTTCACAAGATATCCTATGAAGCATAGCATCACAACTAGGCAACTCAACATGCTCATCATCATATTCATCATAAATAGGTAAGTCAAGACATGAAGAAGTCGCACTAGCATGAAGCATGGGAATAGGAGGGTCAACATCATGGGAGCAATCGATGGTAAGAGAGTCCACTAGTGGGACAAGAGAAGCACCATCACCTATGTTACCTTGGGAGCGTCGCTCATGTGTTGTAGGTGAGGTGTTGAAGATCGCCTCGTTGTCATCTTCATCTTGATGGAACCATGTGGGGGTGTATCATCGCCCACCATGGCCATCGCTGCCTCCAATGGAGGAATATACTCATCAAGGATAGGCATGTCGTCATGTAGGAGACCTAGCACCAAAGAAGAAAACACACTAGGAGTAGAGGTTAAGTCGTTAGAAATCATAGTGGCCTCACATGCCGCCTCAACTACCTCACTCACTAAGTGTTGTGGCTCACTCACTCCCTCAAGGATGCTCTCACTGTATGGTGGGTGGAGTCACTCAAATGGCGCCAACCTCACATAGGATGTGTGGCATGCTCTCGCATGTGGGGCTAGTGGTGGTCACACTCATCCTCTCATAGGAAATGCTCTCAATGTCATGTATGGTGGAGTCACTCATGGGGTGGTGGCTCTCCTCACATGGCAATTGGGGCATCTCGACATATGTGGGTGCCGAGATACGAGGTGTAAATGTCTCCATGCGCGGTCGCAGTAGCTTGACTCGGAGTATGAGTCCAATGTGGGCGCTGCCTTCATGTTGTTGAAGAGGTTCGCGCTGTCGTCGGGTCAAGGGATGGCCCTTGCTCGACCTTCTTGTCGCCGCCTTGTTGTTGGAGGCCCATATGATGTGGCACCTCATAGCTCGCCTCCATGACCGAAGGGAATGTCCCATGCTCGGGCATCTTCCTTGAGGGGCTTCAAGATGGAAGTGTCGCCCTCGCTCAGAGGCGCGCCTTGGACTTGATGAAGTCGATGTAGGCGTACTCGTGGGAAGTAGGCGAAGATGCCGTACGTCCAAAGGCGAAGATGCCTTGAGAACACTTGGCGAAGATGCCGAAGTGGTTGATGGAGCCGTAGCGCCGTCTTGGTGGTGCTCGTCTCGCGGTCTTCTTTTGTGCTCATGAAGCTTGGACTTGGCGTGAAGTAGGGCTTGTTGGGACTTGTGCACGTGCGCTTGTGGAGCATCTTCATGATGATGATGTCGTTGTCGTGCTTGAGCTCGAAGTAGATGTTGTTCGTCGTCGTCGTGCACATGATGCTTGGAGGTGACTTGCCCTTCATGACGATGTTGATCACGAACGTGATGGTGGTCGCCATGTAGATGTGGACGAGGACGATTTGCGCTTGCATCGCTTACGCCCAAGACTTGTGGCTTGAACGTCGCCGCCTTTGAAGATGACGAAGGGAAGAAGACTTGATCAAGGCCCGAATCTCCTCCATCCTTGCATCTTGCTCCTCTTTATGTGCGGCAAGCTTCTTATCGAAGTAGTCCCTTCTCCTTGCTTCGGAGTGATGAATGTCGATGGAGATGTTCTCGATGCGCTCTCGCAATCTTGATTGTGTGCCTTGCACTTGTCGTTGTAGATCGAAGAGAGACGCTTTGGTGATGTAGTTGTTCACGTCGTCGTTGTTGTCGAAGACCGGAGATGAAATGCCTTGCCTATCCATCACAAGACTCGAGCAAATATGAGTGGGAGAAAGAGAAGAACTTATACCAATGTACCTTGACCGATGTTGAAAATGAATTAAGTTCACTCAAATGCGGACAATGAAATAGCACTATTGGTACCAATCCTTGTCGGTTCTCACACCTACACAAATAAAGCTTATGGAGGAGCTCGGTGAGGATAGTGGCACAAAAATTTAATGCAAAATGTTAGCAAGAGTCAATAATGTTGAAAGAGATTCACAAATTCGCAAGTGAAACAAATGGACCAATAGCAAAGAATGGCACACGGAAACACACACACGGATAGATAAATGGGGTCGTGCAACCAAGGAATGAGCACAAAATGTGGAATCCACGGAAAACGCTCGTGTTGCACAACTCAAGAGAGACGCTAGCACGATTGCTCAATAGGCGGATACGACACTTGTGCACAACCTATAAGATGCAAAATGGATAAACTTCTATCCCAAGTATGCTATGTATGTATGGTTCCCGGTGTTTCTCACACAATGATCCAAGATGATCAAGTATGATATCATATGATATATTTGGATGCTATGGCTATTGCTTACAAGCTCTTTGCTCACTCTCTTTTTCTTTGCTTAAAAGCTTATTCTCTTTTTTTTTCTATGGCCACTTTTGCACAATGCACAAACCAATATAGCTATTGTGTATATGCGGGAACGATATTGTGACACAATGGATGATATGATGATACCAAGATGATATGGTATGTATGCAATGGATGGTGTAGATCACTAATGTGCACAAGTAACGTTGCCGACAATACTCAAATGGCTAGTCTCGATAGGCAAGTAACGCAAAATGGGCTAGGGTTATCAATGCAATTTGCAAGGGAATATACAATGGTGTCGCCGAGGTTACCGCCCTTTGCGATGATGAGTGGCGGTGTTCTTGATGTAGATACCAAGATGATGGAAACTCGTCCCTAAGTAGCCGAAACACCTTAGGAAACGGAAAAACCGCGAACTCAAAATCTCAAGGACAAATGTCAAATGGTGGTAGCGGGATGATAGAGGCAAAGGTGTCCCGTCTTTCGATGAGATGTTGGTTTTCGCTTTGGAGGAAGTCGACTTTGACGATCCGACTACTTAACGTCTTGAGGACGTCGCGCCTTAGCAATCGCTAAACCAACTCCGAGAGGTTATTGACCACGCCGAGCACGATCAACCTGACCACGAGGGTCTGCTTTCCTGCGAGCAAACGAAGAACAAGCAAGAAACTGAGATTGCAATCTGGATATTGCGAATCGATTCCAATACTCAAAATGGGTCGACCTTCATCATGGACACACGTGCTCGAGCACACCGCACCTCCGCCGGCTGCCAAGATACAAGAAAAGTGCGCAAAGCACACCATGGGCTAGGCGCCAAGTTATCAATGCAATTTGTAAGGGAATATACAATGGTGTCGAAGAACACGTGGAGATGATTCGAGGTTACCGCCCCTTTGAGTGCAGCGATGAGTGGCGTTCTATTCGCGCCATGTTGCAACAACTTGATGTATGATACCAAGATGATGGAAACTCGTTCCCTAAGCTGAGCCAAACACCTTAGGTAAACGGAAAACCGCGAACTCAAAATCTCAAGGACAAATGTCAAATGGTGGTAGCGGATGATGATAGAGGCAAAGGTGTCCCGCCTTTCATGAGATGTTGGTTTTCGCTTTGGAGGAAGTCGACTTTGACGATCCGACTACTTAACGTAGGCGAGAGACGCCGCGCTACTTTAGCAATCGCTAAACCAACTCCGAGAGGTTATTGACCACGCCGAGCACGATCAACTCGACCACGAGGGTCTGCTTTCCGCGAGCAAACGAAGAACAAGCAAGAAACTGAGATTGCAACTGGATATTGCGAATATAAGATGAAAGCTTTATTGATCAAGGTGGGGTTCTCAGACGCTTTGTCCGGTCGTTGAACACAAACGGCACGCGGTTGCAGCTATGGCGAACTTTAATCTAAACAAAACCCAAGGTCTAAACGGTGCCCTAAGGGCTGTATATATGGAGGAAGAGGGGAATTTCGTGGCCCTTGGTGGAGGGGTCCAAATCAACCCTAACTCTTGTTTCCCACACATACGGACTCTAAAAACAGCCTATACTTAAGTATTTCGAAATTACATGGGCCTGGCCCAATAATAAGGTGACGTTAGCACCTAGAATAGCCTATGGACTAATATTATGAAGTGGCATCTTGTATATTTCTGTCCAAGGCCTCATGCACTCATTAGGTGGCTTCAAAGTCCTCGAATCATCACTTGTAACTCCGTTTGTTCTCCTTAAGCATGGCATTATCTCCATGCTTGTTCTTGCTCCAATGTCCATCCTTCTCCAAGCTAGGGCCTTCATTTGTAAGCAAAACAAATGTATCCAATTTAGGCAGCATCATATTCTCATGAACATTAGAATCATTACCAAGAAACGAAAGTACCGATAATTTAATTGGCGGCGCGAGCTCTAGTAATTGGTCCAGTATATGTAGCAGTAGGGGTTGTGGGTGTAACAATGGTATTGATGTCCTCATCACGGGAATGCGGTGGTGGTTTGCACTTGGCAATGCGGAAGTGGAATGATGGGCGGAAGTGGAATGATGGCTATACACGTGTCGGAGTTGAAGTTGCATTCCCTAAGTAGCCAAACACCTTAGGAGACACAAGCCACAACTCAAAAAAGCTCAAACAACTATTGGGTTGTTGAGGTGGTTGAAGGTATGAAGGGTGTTTCATGCGAAAGTGGTGGTGGTGGTTGAAGAAGAAGCAATCGTCCCAAGTAGCCAAACACCTTAGGAGACTCGAATCACTACTCAAGCAACCACATATACAATGGGGAACAAAATTGGTTAGGTTATGGAAGTCGGTGGTGGCTATGCGGATGATATGGTGGAGGGCCTAGGCAAACTTGCCAAATTTTCAAAAAATTTGATGGAGTCAAATGATTTTGGTGGTATTTTGTTGAAGGGGATATCAAGAGCTTTCAACGAGCTAAAGAACGCCAAAATCGGAGTTCGATGAATTAGTTATGGACAAAACAAAATCAGCCAAGTCTGAATTACAGGTTACGGACGTCCGGAAATGGTCGGACATCCGTAAATCCAGTTCGGTTAGGGGTTCCGGCCGTCCGAAAAGGTCGGACGTCCGCCGTTCAGGGCTCCGGACGTCCGAAACTCCGGTCGTCCGTGGGTCGGGTCAACGCGAAAAATTGAGATCCGGACGCGATTTTGAGCGGAATTTTGGGATTTTGGGGTCAAAATTGAAGAGATTTCGTGGATGAAAGATGGGGAAACTGGGGAAATGCTAGATCCACTCAAAACCAAGCAAATCCATGGATCAAAATCAACAAAACATCATCAAAACTAACAAATCACAAAAAAAATTGGGGCTATTTTTGGTGGGGATTTTCGGATTTAGGACGAAATCAACAAAATCAAGCTAGAAAAAGAGAGGGTAGGGCTCCAAAACGTGATCAACCTAAGCTCGATCCATAGATGATATAGGCGGAACCCTATGTGGACGATCTTTCACGCTTGGAGAGAATCCTCACGAGGAACACGAAGAACGAGCGAAGAACATGAGGAAATCACGGGGAAAACGAGAGATAGATCACTTAACCGACAAGAAATCAATCACACAAGCGCTAGATCGATGAACACATAGAGTGGCACAAGATTCAAGAACAATAAAGGAAAGATACAAGGGTAGCCGCTCTTCTCCGAGAGGAGGTCTTGATGGGTCCACCCTAGAGGGGGTCTTGAATCCGCTTGGGAATCTTCTCCGAGAGGTCGTGGATCTCCGAGGAGAAGTAGCTGTGGATGAGCAAAGCTCACACAAATATGAGCTAATCCTTTGCTAATCTTAACTAGGAGGAGGTGGAGGAGTATATATAGTCATGGGCCACGGAAGAAGTAAGTGAAGGGGCACATGGCTGCGCCCAACACACTGTGGCGCAGACAAAGGCTTGACGTCCGGAGGGTTCCGGCCGTCCGAGGCTCGGGAAGGTCCGGACGTCCGGTGTTTCTTCTGACGTCCAGAGATTCGCTCGGGCATGTTTCGGTCGGACGTCCGGTGGGGGTCGGTCGTCCGGAGGCTCGCGGGTCCCGGACGTCCGTGATCTTCGGATGTCCGCAGATTTGGTTCGATGGTCGCTGCACGGACGTCTGGCGGGGGCCGGCCGTCCGAGCTCGGGAGTCGCTTGACGCCTCCTGGTCGGACGTCTGCCGCCAGAAGCTTCGCCAGCTTCCTCTCTGGTCCTTGTACTTGGTGTCCTCGCCGCCTTGTCCATGGTCTTCCTCCTTGTTCCTGGTCATGCATAGCATATATTTGAGGTAGTAACCATGTCTCACATGTGGGAAGTGAAGGTTCTGGAGAGGAGCGAGTTCACCTTGTGTCCAATGGCGCTTGTTCGAGGTCTCGCCATATGTCCACTTGGGGCTTGGAGAGTAGTCGAGTGTACATGGTGATGAACGGATGCTCCGATCACCATTGAGCTCGTACATCAAGCTACAAACCGAACGCCAAGTACAAGATGACTTCAAGCACGCCAAGTACTCATCCAAGACCCACGGCTTCTCCAACAACCAAGCTTCAACGACTCCTCCAACATCTACACCAACCAAGCTTCCTTCAAGAAACGACGACAAGTCAAGTTACAAGAAGACATCGACAAGTTCAAGTCGCCCTCCTCCTACTACAAGCAACCTCAAGTCGCGGCTTCATCCTCTACTCCGACCGATGAGACAATCAAGACAAGCTCCTTCAAGTGTTTCACTTTATGCGCCGAGGCCACAAGTCATAATGAATGCACCAACAAGCGCACCATGATCCTCAACGACGATGGCACATATGACTCTATGAGTGAAGAGGAAATGGAAGCCCTTGAGCAAGTGGCCATGCACCGCAAGTGAATGAAGATGAAGATGATCAAGTCTTTGTGGTGAGGATTCGAGCCCCGCCTCGCTGTTCCAAGGTCTTGACTCTTCAACATCAACAAGAAGAAGACCAACGATGCCACATCTTTCACACAAAAGCCGCATCAATGGACGGTCCATCAAGGTCATCATCGATGGAGGTAGTTGCCACAACTTGGCAAGTGAAGAACTATGCTCCAAGCTACAATTGGTCAAGAGGAAGCACCCACACCCCTACAAGGTTCAATGGCTAAGGACTCCAAGACTATACGAAGTCGAGCATACGGTCCAAGTCTCCTTCAAAATTGGTGCTTATGAAGACACTTTGAGTGTGATGTGGTCCCAATGACCGCTTGCCACCTCCTTCTTGGTCCACCATGGCAATTCAATCGTGGTGTCATCCACAATGGGCTAACCAATCACTATAGCTTCAAGATGAAAGGGAAGGAGTATGTGCTACGCATGACCATGTCTCCTAGACAAGTGATAGCCGACAAGCAAGCCACACATCATAGAGAAAAGAGTGAGAAAGTGATCCACCCAAAAGTGAGTGAGAGCCACAAACCAAATTTGAGAGACTCTTCGCCTAGAGAGAAAAACCTCATTCTATTTGCCACCAAAAGTGAGATGAGAGAAGTGTGTGAGCACCCATCGAGTGTGATGCACTTTGTCCTTGTGTGCAAGGATGGAGAAACAAAAACTAACACCATTCACGAGCTACCTTTGGTGTTTCAATCTCTTTGCAGGAATTTCAAGATGTTTTCCCGATGAGCTACCTCCGGTCTACCTCTCTTCGAGGCATTGAGCATCGAATCGACCTCATCCCCGAGCGCCGCTACCAAACAAAGCTCCATACCGAGTCAATCCGAAGAAACCATGGAGATTCAACGGCAAGTACAACAACTCATCGACAACGGTCATGTACGGAAAGCTTAAGCCCTTGTGCTGCTCCGGCTATTCTTGTGCCTAAGCCCGATGGAAGTTTCCGCCAGTGTTCGATTGTAGACCTATCAATGCTATTACTGCTCGATATAGGCATCCCATTCCTCGCTTAGATGACATGCTTGATGAACTTAGTGGAGCCAACTTTTTCAAAATTGATCTTAAAAGTGGCTATTATCAAATACGATACAAGAGGGTGATGAATGGAAAACTGCTTTCAAAACCAAATTTGGTTTATATGAGTGGTTAGTGATGCCTATGGGTCTTCTCTAAGCTCCCTGTACTTTTGTGCGCCTTATGCATCATGTGCTTCATTCTTATATTGGAGTCTTTGTTGTGGTTTACTTTGATGATATTTTTGTGTTTAGCAAAACCATGAAAGAGCACATCAATCATGTACAACTGTGTTGCAAACTCTTCGCAAGGAAAGCCTTTATGCAAACTTGGAAAATGCACTTTGGAGTCCATAAAGTGGTTTTCTTGGGTTTTGTTGTTTCAAAGGGTGTCCATGTTGATGAATCTAAAATTGAAGCAATCAAAACTTGGCCCCAACCCACCAATTTGCAACAAGTGCTAAGTTTTCTTGGTCTTATGGGTTTCTATCGCCGCTTAGAAAGATTTTAGCACAATTGCCGCCTTTGCATGCTTTGAGCAAGAAGAATACTCCCTTTGTTTGGGGAACTTTGCAATCAACCGCTTTTGATGAGCTCAAGTCTTTGCTTACTCATGTCTGATTCTTGCTTTGCCTAATTTTGACAAAACTTTTGAGGTTCATTGTGATGCAAGTGGTACCGAATTGGGGGAGTTTTGATGCAAGAAAACGAGCCATTGCTTATTTTAGTGAAAACTCTCCGGTGCTCAACTTAATTATCCCATCTATGACAAAGAATTGTATGCTTTAGTGCGTGTGCTACATGTTTGGGAACATTACCTTAGACCGCATGAGTTTGTCATCCATACCGATCATGAAACGCTTAAGTACCTCAAAGGTCAAACTAAATTGAACAAGCCATGCCAAATGGAGTGAATTCATTGAATCTTTCCTTATGTGATCAAGTACATTAAGGGTAAAGAAAATGTAGTTGCCGACGCGCTTTCACGATAAACATGCTTGTCACTCAACTTGAGTTGAATGTTATTGGTTTTGAGCATATAAAAGACTTGTATGAGCATGATCCATCTTTTGCTTCTCCTTATGCTAAGTGTTTGACGACACGCCTTGGGAACAATATTACATCAAGGATGGTTACCTTATGAGAGCTAACAAACTTTGCATTCCCTAGTCTTCTTCGCTTGCTCCTTTTGCAAGAGGCTCATGGAGGCGGCCTCATGGGACACTTTGGACGCGACAAGACATTCGCCAGACTTCCAACAACTACTTTTGGCCCAAGATGTTCCCCGACGTCTCACGCTTCACCAACCGATGCTACACATGTCGCAAAGCTAAGTCTAAAGCTCAATCTCATGGTCTTTACATGCCTCTTCCTATTCCGTATCAACCATGGGAAGACATTAGTATGGATTTTGTACTTGGTTTGCCTAGGACTCAAAATGGCAAGGATTCCGCCTTTGTTGTTGTGGATAGATTTTCTAAATGGCATATTTCATTCCTTGCAACAAGATAGACGATGCTTCACATGTTGCAAATCTCTTTGTAGGGAAATCTTGACTCCATGGCGCATCAAAGACAATCGCTCCGATCGTGACGCCAAGTTCTTGAGTTACTTTTGAAGACCCTATGTGCCAAGCTCGAATCAAGCTCTTGTTCTCCTCGGCATACCATATTCAAACCGACGGCCAAACGGAGGTGACGAACCGCACACTATCCACTCTACTTCGTGGTCTTGATCAAGAAGAACATCAAGGAGTGGAAGCATGTCTACCCATCGCCGAGTACGCCTACAATCGCAAGACATTCAACTACCGCAAGTCCCCTTCGAGGTCGCTTCACGGTTTCAACCCGTTGTCCCCATTGGACATTCTACCACTTCCTCTCCAAGAGCGCACTAACATGGATGCAAGTGAACGAGCAAGATACATCAAGAAGATGCACGAAGATACAAGGCACACCATCGAAGCGCCAAGTACAACGCCAAGCAACAAGCTCAACGCCAACAAGCAACCCATCGCCTTCAACATTGGTGATCTAGTATGGCTACACCTTCGCAAGGACCGCTTCCCCAAAGAACGCAAGTCCAAACTTCTCCTCGAGCCGATGGACCTTTCAAGGTACTAGCACGCCACAACGATAACGCTTACAAGATCGACATACCGCGACAAGTACAACGTGAGCGACATCTTCAACGCCAAGGACCTCGCACCTTTCCATGGAGATGAAGCTTTTGATCCGAGGTCGGATCTCTCCCAAGGGGAGATGATGCGAGCATCCCACGATCATCCCCATGCATCCACAACCGCCTCATCAAGAGCCAAGAGGACGATGACTAGAGCACGAGCTCGAGCTCTCGAGACCGAGGTGACTTCTCTCCTTAGTGAAATATCATATGACCTCTCGAGACATGGCTACTACCTCAATCCGAATGTTGTGCATGCTTAGGTACCAAGGAACCAACCTAGGAGAAGCTGCAGCCCAAGATGGACACCAAGAGCAAGAGGAGGAGCTGCAGAGTTCAGAGGGAGCGGTATTACCGCTGCTTGCCAAGCTAAGATTATCACCAAAGCCGAGCGGTACTATCATTCAAGCTAAGCTGTATCACCATTGAGCCGAGCTGCGGTACTACCGCTTCCATCCGCCTACTTCCGCAAAAACCCGACACACCTGTGAATCGAACGGCGCCAGAGCGGTATTATCACCACCAAGCTATTATCATTGAAAGCGGTATTATCACCAGAGAACGGACTACCGCCTCGCCTGTGGTAGCCGCTTTCGCCGAGGCCCATGTACTGCTTTCGCCTCTAACTTACCCCTTTGAGGTCCCGGACTATAAATAGACCTTCCCTCATCCTTTCTAGGGTTAGCTTTGGATTTGCTCATATTTCGTGTGAGAGTTTTGCTCATCCTCGTGGAAACTTCTCCTGGAGATCAGGACCTCACGGAGAAGATCCCCACGCGGATCCAAGACCCCTTCTAGGGCGGACTCCATCAAGACTCTCCTCATGGAGAAGAACGACTACTCATGTATCCTTACCTTTGTTGATCTTGAACCTTGTACCACTCTATGTGTTTGATAATCTAGCACTTGTGTGATTGTTTTCTTGTCGGTTGAGTGTTGTCCCTTGTTCCTCCCCGTGATTTCCTCGTGTCTTTCACGTTTGGAGAGAATCCCTCGAGGAACACGAAGAACGGCGGAAGAACACGAGGAAATCACGGGGAAAGCGAGATAGATCATTAACCGACAAGAAATCAATCACTGGCGCTAGATCGATGAACACATAGAGTGGCACAAGATTCAAGAACAATAAAGGAAAGATACAAGGGTAGTCATTCTTCTCAGAGAGGAGGTCTTGATGGGTCCACCCTAGGAGGGTCTTGAATCCGCAGGAATCTTCTCCGTAGAGGTCACGATCTCCGAGGAGAAGTAGCCAAGTGGATGAGCAAAGCTCTCACACAAATATGAGCTAATCCTTTGCTAACCTTAACTAGGAGGAGGTGGAGGAGTATATATAGTCATGGGCCACGAAGAAGTAAGTGAAGGGGTACATGGGCTGCGGCCCAACACACTGTGCGCAGACAGGCGTCGGACGTCCGGAGGGTTCCGGTCGTCCGGAGGCTCGGGAAGGTCCGGACGTCCGGTGCTCTTCAGACGTCCGTGATTCGGCTTCGGGCATGCTTGATCGGACGTCCGGGAGGGTCGGTCGTCCGGAGGCTCATGAGGTCCGGACGTCCGGTGATCTTCGGATGTCCGCAGATTTGGTTCGGTGGTCGCTGCACAGACGTCCGGAGGGCAGTCGTCCGAGACTGGAAGTCGTCAGACGTCCGGTCTGGTCGGACGTCCGGCAGCTATAACTTCAGCCAGCTTCCTCTCTTGGTCCTTGTACTTGGTGTCCTCGCCGTCTTGTCCATGGTCTTCCTCCTTGTTCCTGGTCATGCATAGCACATATATTTGAGGTAGTAACCATGTCTCACATGTGGGAAGTGAAGGTTCGGAGAGGCGCGAGTTCACCTTGTGTCCAATGGCATTTGTTCGAGGTCTCGTCATATGTCCACTTGGGGCTTGGAGAGTAGTCGGAGTGTACATGGTGATGAGCGTGGGATGCTCGCATCATCTCCCTCCCTTGGGAAAGATCCGACCTCGGATCGTGATCCTCATCACCATGGAAGCGGTTGTCGTGAGCGGACTTGTAGTTGGACGAAGTTGAAGACATGGCGCAATCCAAGTAGTCAAGGTGTCATGCGGAGTGATAGACATGCAAAAGAGCAAACACAAGAAGCACTCGGGAATACAATGGTTAGCGCACACAAAGTGTCCATCATGTAAGAATGAGTCCGTGCGGCAAGATTGGTTGTGACAAAGCGCATGAAGCTTATCAAGATGATCTAGAATGTTATGCAAAGCATTCATGGGAGAAATGCAATCATTGGGCACACAAAGGTGTTGTGAATCGATGAATGCAACCACGGTGCAAAATAGCGTCCACAAAGAGAGCGGTTTATCAATAGCATGAATATGGCAATGGATGCTCAACATGTGTATGATATCATGCAAGTGATGATAGGAAATGTGATCATTATGTATGAAGATGCCATCAAGAAAGATCACAACAAATTTGCTAAGAAAATGCACAAGTTTATATATCATGGATGACATGGGAAGAGGTGCAACAAGACAATCATAATGTGTGTCAATCCATGCATAGGGTGCAAATTTGTGGTGAGTATGATATGTCCATCGAGCATGAGTATGAGCACAATCAACAAATATGGAGGTGTCGATATACCAATGCTCGATGTTGTGGCAAGAGTGGAAAACCGAAGGTGCATCCAATAAGTGCGAGCGCTCCTCAATGTAAAGGTCCAAAGAGCCAATCTCCAATGTCGCTCCTCCGTTCAATAGATGTAACGTGTAGGCAACAACAAAGAAACAACAATGAAAGAGTGACCCATCCAATATGCAAACTTGAGGATGGCTCAAAGAGAAGGAGTTCACCTTTATGAGGATGTCGAAAATGTTGGTGTCGCACATCGTGTATGTCTTCACATAACCAATATGTCTCATGACGGTAATGCCTTGTGAATCCTTCAAAACGAAAGAACATGACAAACACTCGGAAAAACAAATGAGGTTAGCGGAAGTGCGAAACCTATCATTAGTGTGGTAAGATACCCAACAAGTGTATGCATCATGCTCATCATAAGAAAGTACAAGGGAGCATTTCATAGTATGGAGGCATATGATGCGAGAACAACCAAATACAATAGGCTCAAGTAAACAAGCATGCATCACAAGTGAAGTGTCCAAGTCTCCAAGATCATGAAGCATAGAGGCAACTATAGGAGGCAAGCGACAATAAACAAGATATATCATGTGAGAGGCATGAACATATATGTCATCAACCCAAGAAAGCAAGTGATAGTGGAACATGGGTGATGCAACATAGCAAGCAATCATATCAATCAAGTGAAGCAAGCTAGTAGTGCGAAGATGCAACGTACTAGAAGGAATCAAGGCAATCATGTCATGGGTGCAAATAGTGTGCATGAATACTTCACATGACGTGTCACAAGCATGAAGGCAAGATATGAGCAAAATAGCATCAATAGTATGGGGCACATGATAAACATGGCAATAGCAACAAGGATCTCCACCAAGCATGCAAATACACATAGAAGTAGCATAATATTGAATCATGGGTATATGCAAGCAAGGGTCACAATTGCATGGCAAAGGCATAGAAGCAAGTATAGCATGCAATGTGAACACGGTAAAATGAGCATAAGGTGACAAGTGGTAAATAGCCCATAGCCGTGTGAGAGCCAAGTAGAAGAGATGCTGTAGTCCTTGCGCAAAAGGAATGGTGGGAATGAAAGTCCACGGGATCCCAAGTCATCATTGCTCTCAAGAGCTCGTTTACAACTCATGGGATTGAGAAGTTGGCGAGTGTGTGTGAGTACCTACACAAAACAAAGACAAAGGGAAAATTGTGTGTGCGTGGTAGATGTACACATCATCCATCATGATGCACACATGCATGTGTCGGTTAGCACAAAATATCCAATGCTCAAATAAATGAGATCGTGATATAGAAACATGTCATCCATCATGATAGGTTTGTTGTTATGCATGGCATAATGGAGACTCAAATTGTGTAATGCATCATGAGAAATATCTAGAGCATTGTTATTCATGGGAAGCATATGGTGCACGCAATTATGGGAATCATGCAAAGTATGGGATGAATCAAAATCTCCGAATATGTATGAGGAAACTATGGGGGTCTCCTCATGAGCATTAATGGAAACATCACATGGAGAATATTGACAACATCCAAAACAATGCATATTTGGTTCAATGTGATCATGGCATGACATAGTAGATGAATTGCACAAATCATGTAAAGGAAGCATGGCAATATCATCACAAGAGAAGCAAAAGCCAATGACCATCATCTCGTCATCTATGCCATAAGTGCAAATGGGATTTATTTTAATGGGGCATGCATAGTTACTATGTTGAGATTGAGATGAGGCTATATGGGAGATCTCACTCATAGCATATGACAAGTTCAATGGATTGTGAAACATGAAGTGACCAATAGAATTTTCACAAGATATCCTATGAAGCATAGCATCACAACTAGGCAACTCAACATGCTCATCATCATATTCATCATAAATAGGTAAGTCAAGACATGAAGAAGTCGCACTAGCATGAAGCATGGGAATAGGAGGGTCAACATCATGGGAGCAATCGATGGTAAGAGAGTCCACTAGTGGGACAAGAGAAGCACCATCACCTATGTTACCTTGGGAGCGTCGCTCATGTGTTGTAGGTGAGGTGTTGAAGATCGTCTCGTTGTCATCTTCATCTTGATGGAACCATGTGGGGGGTGTATCATCGTCCACCATGGCCATCGTCGTCTCCAATGGAGGAATATACTCATCAAGGATAGGCATGTCGTCATGTAGGAGACCTAGCACCAAAGAAGAAAACACACTAGGAGTAGAGGTTAAGTCGTTAGAAATCATAGTGGCCTCACATGCCGTCTCAACTACCTCACTCACTAAGTGTTGTGGCTCACTCACTCCCTCAAGGATGCTCTCACTCGTATGGTGGGTGGAGTCACTCAAATGGCGCTCAACCTCACATAGGATGTGTGGCATGCTCTCGTGCGTGGGGCTAGTGGTGGTCACACTCATCCTCTCATAGGAAATGCTCTCAATGTCATGTATGGTGGAGTCACTCATGGGGTGGTGGCTCTCCTCACATGGCAATTGGGGCATCTCGACATATGTGGGTGCCGGAGATACGTAGGTGTAAATGTCTCCATGCGCGGTCGCGTAGCTTGACTCGGAGTATGAGTCCAATGTGGGCGTCGTCTTCATGTTGTTGAAGAGGTTCGCGCTCGTCGTCGTGGTCGAAGGGGATGGCCCTTGCTCGACCTTCTTGTCGCCGTCTTGTTGTTGGAGGCCCATATGATGTGGCACCTCATAGCTCGTCTCCATGACCGAAGGGAATGTCCCATGCTCGGGCATCTTCCTTGAGGGGCTTCCGAAGATGGAAGTGTCGCCCTCGCTCGTAGGCAGTCGCCTTGGACTTGATGAAGTCGATGTAGGCGTACTCGTGGGAAGTAGGCGAAGATGCCGTACGTCCAAAGGCGAAGATGCCTTGAGAACACTTGGCGAAGATGCCGAAGTGGTTGATGGAGCCGTAGCGCCGTCTTGGTGGTGCTCGTCTCGCGGTCTTCTTTTGTGCTCATGAAGCTTGGACTTGGCGTGAAGTAGGGCTTGTTGGGACTTGTGCACGTGCGCTTGTGGAGCATCTTCATGATGATGATGTCGTTGTCGTGCTTGAGCTCGAAGTAGATGTTGTTAAATCGTCGTCGTGCACATGATGCTTGAGGTGACTTGCCCTTCATGGCGATGTTGATCCGAGCGTGATGGTGGTCGCCATGTAGATGTGGGCGAGGACGATTTGCGCTTGCATCGCTTGGGCGCTCCAAGACTTGTGGCTTGAGCGTCGCCGCCTTGAAGATGACGAAGGGAAGAAGACTTGATCAAGGCCGAATCTCCTCCATCCTTGCATCTTGCTCCTCTTTATGTGCGGCAAGCTTCTTATCGAAGTAGTCCCTTCTCCTTGCTTGAGTGATGAATGTCGATGGAGATGTTCTCGATCGCTCTCGCAATCTTGATTGTGTGCCTTGCACTTGTCGTTGTAGATCGAAGAGACGCTTTGGTGATGTAGTTGTTCACGTCGTCGTTGTTGTCGAAGACCGGAGATGAAATGCCTTGCCTATCCATCACAAGACTCGAGCAAATATGAGTGGGAGAAAGAGAAGAACTTATACCAATGTACCTTGACCGATGTTGAAAATGAATTAAGTTCACTCAAATGCGGACAATGAAATAGCACTATTGGTACCAATCCTTGTCGGTTCTCACACCTACACAAATAAAGCTTATGGAGGAGCTCGGTGAGGATAGTGGCACAAAATTTAATGCAAAATGTTAGCAAGAGTCAATAATGTTGAAAGAGATTCACAAATTCGCAAGTGAAACAAATGGACCAATAGCAAAGAATGGCACACGGAAACACACACGGATAGATAAATGGGGTCGTGCAACCAAGGAATGAGCACAAAATGTGGAATCCACGGAAAACGCTCGTGTTGCACAACTCAAGAGAGACGCTAGCACGATTGCTCAATAGGCGGATACGACACTTGTGCACAACCTATAAGATGCAAAATGGATAAACTTCTATCCCAAGTATGCTATGTATGTATGGTTCCCGGTGTTTCTCACACAATGATCCAAGATGATCAAGTATGATATCATATGATATATTTGGATGCTATGGCTATTGCTTACAAGCTCTTTGCTCACTCTCTTTTTCTTTGCTTAAAAGCTTATTCTCTTTTTTTTTCTATGGCCACTTTTGCACAATGCACAAACCAATATAGCTATTGTGTATATGCGGGAACGATATTGTGACACAATGGATGATATGATGATACCAAGATGATATGGTATGTATGCAATGGATGGTGTAGATCACTAATGTGCACAAGTAACGTTGCGACAATACTCAAATGGCTAGTCTCGATAGGCAAATAGCATAAAATGGGCTAGGGGTTATCAATGCAATTTGCAAGGGAATATACAATGGTGTCGTCGAGGTTACCGTCCTTTGCGATGATGAGTGGCGGTGTTCTTGATGTAGATACCAAGATGATGGAAACTTCGTCCCTAAGTAGCGAAACACCTTAGGAAGCGGAAAACCGCGAACTCAAAATCTCAAGGACAAATGTCAAATGGTGGCAGCGGGATGATAGAGGCAAAGGTGTCCCGTCTTTCGATGAGATGTTGGTTTTAAGCTTTGGAGGAAGTCGACTTTGACGATCCGACTACTGAGCGTCTTGAGGGCGTCGCGCCTTAGCAATCGCTAAACCAACTCCGAGAGGTTATTGACCACGCCGAGCACGATCAACCTGACCACGAGGCATTGTTTCCTGCGAGCAAGCGAAGAACAAGCAAGAAACTGAGATTGCAATCTGGATATTGCGAATATAAGATGAAAGCTTTATTGATCAAGGTGGGGTTACGTGGCGCCTTTGTGCAGTCGTTGAACACAAACGAAATGCGAAGTTGCAGCTATGGCGAACTTTTAATCTAAACAAAACCCAAGGTCTAAGCGGTGCCCTAAGGGCTGTATATATGGAGGAAGAGGGGAATTTCGTGGCCCTTGGTGGAGGGTCCAAATCAACCCTAACTCTTGTTTCCCCACATACGGACTCTAAAAACAGCCTATACTTAAGTATTTCGAAATTACATGGGCCTGGCCCACTAATAAGGTGACGCAGCACCTAGAATAGCCTCGGGACGACATTTATGAAGTAGCATCTTGTATATTTCGTCCAAGGCTTCATGCACCCATTATGGTGGCTTCAAAGTCCTGAAATCATCACTTGTAACTCCGTTCTTGTTCCCCTTAGCATGGCATTATCTCCATGCTTGTTCTTGCTCCATTGTCCATCCTTCTCCAAGCTAGGGCCTTCATTTGTAAGCAAAACAAATGTATCCAATTTAGGCAGCATCATATTCTCATGAACATTAGAATCATTACCAAGAAACGAAAGTACCTGATAATTTAATTGGCGTGCGCGAGCTCTAGTAATTGGTCCAGTATATGTAGCAGTAGGGGCTGTGGGTGTAACAATGGTATTGATGTCCTCATCAATCATATTCTCATGAACATTAGGATCATTACCAAGAAACGAAAGTACCTGATAATTTAATTGGTGTGCGCGAGCTCTAGTAATTGGTCCAGTATATGTAGCAGTAGGGGCTGTGGGTGTAACAATGGTATTGATGTCCTCATCACGGGAATGCGGTGGTGGTTTGCACTTGGCAATGCGGAAGTGGAATGATGGGCTATACACGTGTCGGAGTTGAAGTTGCCGTCCCTAAGTAGCCGAAACACCTTAGGAGACACAAGCCACAACTCGAAAAAGCTCAAACAACTATTGGGTTAAGTTGAGGTGGTTGAAGTGTATGAAGGGTAAGCCTATGCGAAAGTGGTGGTGGTGGTTGAAGAAGAAGCAATCGTCCCTAAGTAGCCGAAACACCTTAGGAGACTCGAATCACTACTCAAGCAACCACATATACAATGGGGAACAAAATTGGTTAGGTTGCGGAAGTCGGTGGTGGCTATGCGGATGATATGGTGGAGGGCCTAGGCAAACTTGCCAAATTTTCAAAAATTTGATGGAGTCAAATGATTTTGGTGGTATTTTTGTTGGAAGGGGGATATCAAGAGCTTTTCAACGAGCTAAAGAACGTCAAAATCGGAGTTCGGATGAATTAGTTATGGACAAAACAAAAATCAGCGAAGTCTGAAACTACTGAGTTACGGACGTCCGGAAATGGTCGGACATCCGTAAATCCAGTTCAGGTTAGGGTTCGGTCGTCCGGAAAAGGTCGGACGTCCGGCCGTTCGAGGGCTCGGACGTCCGTAAAACTCCGGTCGTCCGGTGGGTCGGGGTCAACGCGAAAATTGAGATCCGGGACGCGATTTTGAGCGGAATTTTGGGATTTTGGGGTCAAAATTGAAGAGATTTCGTGGATGAAAGATGGGGAAACCTGGGGAAATGCTAGATCCACTCGAAACCAAGCAAATCCATGGATCAAAATCAACAAAACATCATCAAAACTAACAAATCACAAAAAAAAAATTGGGGCTATTTTTGGTGGGGATTTTCGGATTTAGGACGAAATCAACAAAATCAAGCTAGAAAAAGAGGGGTAGGGGCTCCAAAAACGTGATCAACCTAAGCTCTGATCCATAGATGATATAGGGCGGAACCCTATGTGGACGATCTTTCACGTTTGGAGAGAATCCCTACGAGGAACACGAAGAACGAGCGGAAGAACATGAGGAAATCACGGGGGAAAACGAGAGATAGATCACTTAACCGACAAGAAATCAATCACACAAGCGCTAGATCGATGAACACATAGAGTGGCACAAGATTCAAGAACAATAAAGGAAAGATACAAGGGTAGCCGTTCTTCTCCGAGAGGAGGTCTTGATGGGTCCACCCTAGGAGGGGGTCTTGAATCCGCTTGGGAATCTTCTCCGTAGAGGTCGTGATCTCCGAGGAGAAGTAGCCAAGTGGATGAGCAAAGCTCTCACACAAATATGAGCTAATCCTTGGCTAATCTTAACTAGGAGGAGGTGGAGGAGTATATATAGTCATGGGCCACGAAGAAGTAAGTGAAGGGGTACATGGGCTGCGGCCCAACACACTTTGTCTTGTGAGACAGTCGGACGTCCGGAGGTTCCGGTCGTCGGGAGGCTCAGGAAGGTCCGGACGTCCGGTGCTCTTGAGACGTCCGTAGATTCAACTTCGGGCATGCTTGATCGGACGTCCGGTGGGGTCGATCGTCCGAGGCTCTCATGAGGTCCCGGACGTCCGGTGATCTTCGGATGTCCGCAGATTTGGTTCGATGGTCGCTGGCACGGACGTCCGAAGGGGGCCGGTCGTCCGGAGCCTGGGAGTCGTCGGACGTCTCCTGGTCGGACGTCCGGCCGCTGTAGCTTCGGCCAGCTTCCTCTCTTGGTCCTTGTACTTGGTGTCCTCGCCGTCTTGTCCATGGTCTTCCTCCTTGTTCCTGGTCATGCATAGCACATATATTTGAGGTAGTAACCATGTCTCACATGTGGGAAGTGAAGGTTCGGAGAGGAGCGAGTTCACCTTGTGTCCAATGGCGTTTGTTCGAGGTCTCGTCATATGTCCACTTGGGGCTTGGAGAGTAGTCAGAGTGTACATGGTGATGAACGTGGGATGCTCCGCATCACTCATTGAGCTCGTACATCAAGCTACAAAACCGGAACGCCAAGTACAAGATGACTTCAAGTACACCAAGTACTCATCCAAGACCTACGGCTTCTCCAACAACCAAGCTTCAACGACTCCTCCAACATCTACACCAACCAAGCTTCCTTCAAGAAACGACGACAAGTCAAGTTACAAGAAGACATCGACAAGTTCAAGTCGTCCTCCTCCTACTACAAGCAACCTCAAGCCGCGTGCTTCATCCTCTACTCCGACCGATGAGACAATCAAGACAAGCTCCTTCAAGTGTTTCACTTGCGGCGGCCGAGCCACAAGTCATCTGAATGCACCAACAAGCGCACCATGATCCTCAGCGACGATGGCACATATGACTCTATGAGTGAAGAGGAAATGGAAGCCCTTGAGCAAGTGGCCATGCACCGCAAGTGAATGAAGATGAAGATGATCAAGTCTTTTGTGGTGAGGATTCGAGCCCGCTCTCGTTGTCTCCAAGGTCTTGACTCTTCAACATCAACAAGAAGAAGACCAGCGATGCCACATCTTTCACACAAAAGCCGGCATCAATGGGCGGTCCATCAAGGTCATCATCGATGGAGGTAGTTGCCACAACTTGGCAAGTGAAGAACTATGCTCCAAGCTACAATTGGTCAAGAGGAAGCACCCACACCCCTACAAGGTTCAATGGCTAAGTGACTCGGCACTATCTGAGTCGAGCATACGGTCCAAGTCTCCTTCAAAATTGGTGCTTATGAAGACACTTTGGAGTGTGATGTGGTCCCAATGACCGTTTGCCACCTCCTTCTTGGTGACCATGGCAATTCGACCGTGGTGTCATCCACAATGGGCGAACCAATCACTATAGCTTCAAGATGAAAGGGAAGGAGTATGTGCTCGACCTATGTCTCCTAGACAAGTGATAGCCGACAAGCAAGCCACACATCATAGAGAAAAGAGTGAGAAAGTGATCCACCCAAAAGTGAGTGAGAGCCACAAACCAAATTTGAGAGACTCTTAGCCTAGAGAGAAAACCTCATTCTATTTGCCACCAAAAGTGAGATGAGAGAAGTGTGTGAGCACCCATCGAGTGTGATGCACTTTGTCCTTGTGTGCAAGGATGGAGAAACAAAACTAACACCATTCACGAGCTACCTTTGGTGTTTCAATCTCTTTGCAGGAATTTCAAGATGTTTTCCCGATGAGCTACCTCCGGGTCTACCTCCTCTTGAGGCATTGAGCATCGAATCGACCTCATCCCGGGCGCCGCTACCAAACAAAGCTCCATACCGAGTCAATCCGGAAGAAACCATGGAGATTCAGCGGCAAGTACAACAACTCATCGACAACGGTCATGTGCGTGAAAGCTTAAGCCCTTGTGCCGTTCGGTTATTCTTGTGCCTAAGCCCGATGGAAGTTTCCGCTTGTGTTCGATTGTAGACCTATCAATGCTATTACCGTTCGATATAGGCATCCCATTCCTCGCTTAGATGACATGCTTGATGAACTTAGTGGAGCCAACTTTTCTCAAAAATTGATCTTAAAAGTGGCTATTATCAAATCGCATACAAGAGGGTGATGAATGGAAAACTGCTTTCAAAACCAAATTTGGTTTATATGAGTGGTTAGTGATGCCTATGGGTCTTTCGGAAGCTCCCGGTACTTTTGTGCGTCTTATGCATCATGTGCTTCGTCCTTATATTGGAGTCTTTGTTGTGGTTTACTTTGATGATATTTTTGTGTTTAGCAAAACCATGAAAGAGCACATCAATCATGTACAATCTGTGTTGCAAACTCTTCGCAAGGAAAGCCTTTATGCAAACTTGGAAAAATGCACTTTTGGAGTCGACAAAGTGGTTTTCTTGGGTTTTGTTGTTTCCTCAAAGGGTGTCCATGTTGATGAATCTAAAATTGAAGCAATCAAAACTTGGCCCCAACCCACCAATTTGCAACAAGTGCGAAGTTTTCTTGGTCTTGCGGGTTTCTATCGTCGCTTTGTGAAAGATTTTAGCACAATTGCCGCTCCTTTGCATGCTTTGAGCAAGAAGAATACTCCCTTTGTTTGGGGAACTTTGCAATCAACCGCTTTTGATGAGCTCAAGTCTTTGCTTACTCATGCTCCGATTCTTGCTTTGCCCAATTTTGACAAAACTTTTGAGGTTCATTGTGATGCAAGTGGTACGGAATTGGGGGAGTTTTGATGCAAGAAAAACGAGCCATTGCTTATTTTAGTGAAAAACTCTCCGGTGCTCAACAATTATCCATCTATGACAAAGAATTGTATGCTTTAGTGCGTGTGCTACATGTTTGGGAACATTACCTTAGACCGCATGAGTTTGTCATCCATACCGATCATGAAGCGCTTAAGTACCTCAAAGGTCAAACTAAATTGAACAAGCGTCATGCCAAATGGAGTGAATTCATTGAATCTTTTCCTTATGTGATCAAGTACATTAAGGGTAAAGAAAATGTAGTTGCCGACGCGCTTTCACGCATAAACATGCTTGTCACTCAACTTGAGTTGAATGTTATTGGTTTTGAGCATATAAAAGACTTGTATGAGCATGATCCATCTTTTGCTTCTCCTTATGCTAAGTGTTTGGCGCATCGTCTTGGGAACAATATTACATCAAGGATGGTTACCTTATGAGAGCTAACAAACTTTGCATTCCGAGTCTTCTCTTCGTTTGCTCCTTTTGCAAGAGGCTCATGGAGGCGGCCTCATGGGACACTTTGGACGCGACAAGACATTCGCCGCACTCTCCAACAACTAATTTTGGCCCAAGATGTTCCGCGACGTCTCACGCTTCACCAACCGATGCTACACATGTCATAAAGCTAAGTCTAAAGCTCAATCTCATGGTCTTTACATGCCTCTTCCTATTCCATATCAACCATGGGAAGACATTAGTATGGATTTTGTACTTGGTTTGCCTAGGACTCAAAATGGCAAGGATTCCGTCTTTGTTGTTGTGGATAGATTTTCTAAAATGGCACATTTCATTCCTTGCAACAAGATAGCGATGCTTCACATGTTGCAAATCTCTTTTGTAGGAAATCTTGCGACTCCATGGCGTACCAAAGACAATCGTCTCCGATCGTGACGTCAAGTTCTTGAGTTACTTTTGGAAGACCCTATGTGCCAAGCTCGGAATCAAGCTCTTGTTCTCCTCGGCATACCATATTCAAACCGGCGGCCAAGCGGAGGTGACGAACACACACTATCCACTCTACTTCGTGTCTTGATCAAGAAGAACATCAAGGAGTGGGAAGCATGTCTACCCATCGCCGAAATCGCCTACCATCGTGCAAGACATTCAACTACCGGCAAGTCCCCTTGAGGTCGTCTACGGTTTCAACCCGTTGTCCCCATTGGACATTCTACCACTTCCTCTCCAAGAGCGCACCAACATGGATGCAAGTGAGCGAGCAAGATACATCAAGAAGATGCACGAAGATACAAGGCACACCATCGGCGCCAAGTACAACGCCAAGCAAACAAGCTCAACGCCAACAAGCAACCCATCGTCTTCAACATTGGTGATCTAGTATGGCTACACCTTCGCATGAGGACCGCTTCCCCAAAGAGCATAAGTCAAACTTCTCCCTCGAGCCGATGGACCTTTCAAGGTACTAGCACGCTTCTAGCGACAACGCTTACAAGATCGACATACCTCGCGACAAGTACAACGTGAGCGACATCTTCAAAGTCAAGGACCTCGCACCTTTCCATGGAGATGAAGCTTTTGATCCGAGGTCGGATCTCTCCCAAGGGGGGGGGGGAGATGATGCGGAGCATCCCACGATCATCCCCATGCATCCACAACCGTCTCATCAAGAGCCAAGAGGACGCATGACTAGAGCACGAGCTCGAGCTCTCGAGACCGAGGTGACTTCTCTCCTTAGTGAAATATCATATGACCCTCTCGAGACATGGCTACTACCTCAATCCGGAATGTTGTGCATGCTTAGGTACCAAGGAACCAACCTAGGAGAAGCTGCAGCCCAAGATGGACACCAAGAGCAAGAGGAGGAGCTGCGAGTCGGAGGGAGCGGTACTACCGCTCAAGCCAAGCCAGTACTACCGCCCAGTGAAGATACTACCGCTCAAGCCACGCTGTACTACCGCTGAGCCGAACCAAGCGGTACTACCGCTCTCCATCCGACCTACTTCCATAAAACCCGACACACTCCGAGGAATCGAGCAGCGTCGAGCGGTACTACCGCCCACCAAGCGGTACTACCGCTGAAAGCATACTACTACCGCCAGAAAACAGTACTACCGCCACACTGTGTGTGCAGCGTTTGGGCGAGGCCCATGTACTCGTTCGCCCCAACTTACCCTTGGACGTCTGGACTATAAATAGACCTTCCCTCATCCTTTCTAGGGTTAGCTTTGGATTTGCTCATATTTGGTGTGAGCCTTTGCTCATCCCCGTGGAAACTTCTCCTCGGAGATCAGGACCTCTACGGAGAAGATCCCCACGCGGATCCAAGACCCCCTTCTAGGGCGGACCCCATCAAGACCTCCTCGCGGAGAAGAACGACTACTCATGTATCCTTACCTTTGTTGATCTTGAACCTTGTACCACTCTATGTGTTTGATAATCTAGCACTTGTGTGATTGTTTTCTTGTCGGTTGAGTGTTGTCCCTTGTTCCTCCCCGTGATTTCCTCGTGTTCTTCCACTCGTTCTTCGTGATTTCCCCGTAGGATCCGCTCCAACGTGAAAGATCGCCCACGTAGGGTTCCGCCCTACATCACATAACAACAATTATTTCATGATGGATGACATGTTCTTATACCATGCATCAAATTTCTTTGAGCGATGCTTATCTTGTGCTAACACTCACTTGCACATACACATCATGATGGATGATGTGTACATTTACCACACACACACAATTTCTTTCGTTTGTGTC
>JAHIAM010005775.1:0-48864 GCA_021605205.1 Aegilops longissima | reverse complement strand
AAGAACTTACTCTTCCTCTTCTTCCTGGAGCCGAGAGCGAGAAATCAAATTCCGCCTCCAGAGCGATTTAGCTGGAGGAGTAGGCTCTCCGGCGCTGGCGGGGCCGGGCCTGTAAGGCCCCGCCTCCCTGTTGCAGGCGGAGTGGGAGGCGCCTGCTGCGGCAACAAGTTGCCGCAGCAGGAGCGCTGGCGGGCGAGGCGGTTGCTGGGCCGCCCGCCGCCCGCCACATCTCCGGCCTTGCGTGAGGCGCTCTCTCTTAGCGGGCCGCTGGCTCCTCCCACGGCAAGCTACTTGACGGCGGAGGGGAGGCGTCAAAGAAGCTCATATCTGTGTCGGCCGGGCTCGCCGCTTCTCCTCATCGGCGAGCTTTTCCGGGCAGGCTTGCCGCCGGCTGCTTCCGCCTCGACGGTAAACCCAACACGCCGGGCGGCGGCAGCTTCGCCGCTTCCTCCAACCTTGTGGCGATGCACGCCATCTCCTCGCCGGTGGTGTCGCGGTGAGCCGTCGCTTGCCGGGCACGGATCGGCACTTCCACCAAGTCGTCAAGAATCGCTGCACGACGCCGCCGGGGGTTTCGCTAAGTTGGAACGATTCGCGGGGAATCGCACAACGGCATCATCGCTGCTGGATGCGGTCAAGCTTAAGAGTTGTTGCACAAGGCACGACTTCGCAACATGAACCACTGGGTGATCCGTGACCGCTTGAACAGCTTCCCGCAAAGATGTCGCCCAGCTCCAAGACAAGAAGTTCCGCTTGAGGCCCGGACGCAGCCTCATGATGTCCGCCGATTTTGAATTCCCAAGCTGGCCTCCCTCTCCCCGCCGCAAGGGCGCGAATGCGCGGCGAAGGAAGTCCGCGCCAATCGCTTCCACGGTAAGCCCCGCTATCGGAGGCGAATATCCTAGTCACGCAATCTTCAACTTGGCATCCTCCGCCAAGTTGCTCCATATGCCGCCACAAGACTATAGAGTTTCTGGCGCAGGCAGTAAAAAGGTCGTGGGCTCCTCCTCTAAGATCCAACACCAACAGCCTCCACCTCCCACTTCTGTCACAAGCAGCTCCATCAAGATACGCCTCTTCTTGCCGATCCTAGAGGTCCATGCAATTCCAAGCGTTTCCTCTCTCTACGCTGGGCGAAGTAATGGCGAAGAGTGCGACATTTGGTGGACTCGACAAAGTTCTCGCAGAGGTGTGCGAAACGCCATGGTGAGGACGGCGCTGGGGGTGAAATCAAGGAGACGGAGGCCATATGTGTTCATGACATCGCAAAGAATTGAAAAGGGCGGCAGAGCTCCGCAATGGAAGAAAAGCGCCAAGAAAGGGTACCGGCGGAAACCTTCTTGATGTGGCGGCGAGATGACTCGCATGCTGGGTGCGCCTGTCTCCGCTGAATTTAAAAGGTAATACAGCCCGTAGCCCCTTCCCCCGCTGCTGGGGGATCAAGAGGGCCCGCCTTCCGCGCATGAGCCAGCAGGCGGGCCGATTTCACGCCTTTCCCTTTGTCGGCTTAACCATGAGGGGAGGTGATGGAGGAGGTCGACGACGCAGTGGTGCCGTGGCAATGGGGGGGCAGCGAGCCGCCTCTCTTTGGGCTCGAGAAGAAGGGGGAGCGGCGGTGGTTTCTCTGGAGGACAAAGAATGGGCAGGGCATCCTCGCCTGCCTCTCTGCATATAAGGAGGGGAGAGGGACGGCATGCCCGGGTTTTCCCATTAAAGAAAGCCCCCACGATCTTCCCACGACGCCACGCACGTGAACGGCTGCTCGTGGGGGACGGTGGGTCCGGTTAATAACCGCGATTCAGCCGCGACGTGTCTGCAGAATCGCTTTTGGGCCTCGCCCACCGGAGCTTGGCGCCTGCAGTGGCCCAGCCCGGGCTCTGCCGGTGTACTAGAGTAGGGTACCCTAGTATCCCGAACTCGCGGCAACGGATAGTCGCAGCACCGCAGCAGGCTGGCCCGGTGACCGCCAAGGTCCTCGCAGCACTCTTCCGAGTCATTCAAGAACAAAATAATCAAGGCCCCTGCAAGAGGAGCTTGTCGGGAAGGCCACTCAAGGCACGGCGAATAAGATCCCGCAAGAGGAGCTTGCCTGAAGGCTTGGCGGCGATAAGCCCGAAGCGACAGGACCTTTGCCACGCAAGGCACTTGCCGCGCAGTAACCTCTTCTTCATCTCCGCCCAGCCATCCGCCAACGTGTCGCCATGGGGCTTTCCTGCACGCTGTCAATGAGCCGCAGCCAGCGGGAGCGGGCGATAAGCGGCGCCGATAAGCTACCATCGTGGCAAACGGAGGCGACTTGACGTCCCTCGCTGTAATTATTCAGCGATTGTGACTCGACATTTATGGCTCTTGTCCCTTGCCGAGTTAGGTATAGATCATCAGACACCGCATAAAGCGTGTACCAACCTCTGTTTTTACTATTTTACCCTTGTCTACTTGCCACTGTGGTGACCCTTGTGCCTATAAAAGGAGGCCCAAGTGCAACGAGAAAGGATTCGGCTTCGTTCAGCCCATTTGCCACATACGAGACTAGAGACACTGTGCTAGGTTTTGTAGCTTCCATTGCTCCTCAGCAAGAACACAATATAATCAACCAAGCAGCAGAGGAGGTTATCTCTCCGTAGAGCCTCGCTGGGTAAATCTGCTTCGTGCATCGCTCGACCGCTCTTTGTGCACCGCCCTCCAACCACAAGGGACCCGTCCCATAGGTGTTCGTGGGCCACGACCGCTTCCCGACACTCGCCACGGATCATCGCTATCGCACTCTGGATGCAGTCTCAAGGAGCCACCGACAGATCGAACAGTCCAGAGAGATTCTCCGAGCTCGATTGCCGCGATTTGGGAAGTGGCCGACCGGGCAAGCCACCGCATGCCTCACTCCACCGAAGCCTCGATCGACCGGAGCGCTTATACCAAGCGGAGACCGGAGGAGGACGACACAAGAACCGACTCCATACCGGGTCGACGGTTGCCGAGGAGGACGCCGCGACGCACGCGAAGTGCGCTGTCTCACGGACGGGAGCGCCGACGCCGAGAGGAGCCTCCCTGCCAAGCGGAGTCACAGGATGAACGTGAGCAAGACCGAGACGGATCTCGCGCCTCACCAAAACTCCACCTAAAACCATGATGTAGGAGATTGAAAGAATCCCAACTTCTCCAACAAATCGCTAGAACACCTGCCCCACTTGGGCGCCTAACCGTCGTGGTTCTAAGTCCCGATAAGAGAATGGGGGTAGGTATGGAGAGGCAAGATACTAGCTATGGAGTAGTTGTATACGCATCGAAGTTTTACGAAGTTCGTGCCCTTCTGAGGAAGTAACAGCCCCACGCCCTCGGAGCCCGGAGGCGGCCGATCGGATTATATGCGATGAATTATAGGGTGCGAACCCTTCTACCCGTGGGAGGGGGTGGCTTATATAGAGTGCGCCAGACCCCAGCCAGCCCACGAAAGTGAGGGTTAAAGGTACATAAGACCAAAGCATCGGTAACGCCTTACATAAAGTGTCATCATGACCATAAAGACTACTTAACTACGCACTGCTAGGACACCGAGTGGCTCTCAACTCCGTGGTCGAAAGTGGGTCTTCATGGTCGAAAGTGTCTTTGAGTCTGCCGAGTGGAATCTCCCTGTGTCGATCGGAAGTCAGGCTTTATTCTAAGGATGTCCTTGGGGAGGGTATCTTGACAGGTTCATAACCCTACCCTAGGTACATGACTTCATCACCGCTTACTTCACTTTGATGCCGAGGTAGAAGCTTAGCGCACTCAGATCGCTTCATGCGTAAGAGTTTCAGATTCCATCTTGAACTTGCCGATCTCGACGTGGTCGTTGCCGGTGATGATCAGGTCATCCACGTACACGCCGACGAGCAGGCGCGTCGCCCCCGTTCCCCGTCCGTAGACGGCGTGCTCCGCTGGGCTCCTGCTGAAACCAAGATCCAGCAGGCAGCGGTCGAGCTTCACGTCCCACGCGCGCGGCGCTTGCCGCAGTCCATAGAGGGCCTTGTCGAGGCGTAGCACCTTGTGCTCCTGGCCCTCGATGACGTAACCCGGCGGCTGCGTGACGTAGACCTCCTCCTTCAGATTGCCGTTGAGGAAGGCGCTTTTGACGTCCATGTGGTGGACTTGCCATCCCTCGTGCGCGGCTAGAGCGATCAACAGCCGCACGGACTCAAGCCTCGCCACGGGAGCGAATGTTGGAAATATGCCCTAGAGGCAATAATAAAATGGTTATTATTATATTTCCTTGTTCATGATAATTGTCTATTATTCATGCTATAATTGTGTTATCCAGAAATCATAATACATGTGTGAATACATAGACCACAACATGTCCCTAGTGAACCTCTAGTTGACTAGCTCGTTTATCAATAGATGGTCACGGTTTCCTGACCATGGACATTGGATGTCATTGATAACGGATCACATCATTGGGAGAATGATGTGATGGACAAGACCCAATCCTAAGCATAGCACAAGATCGTAGTTCGCTTGCTAGAGCTTTTCCAATGTCAAGTATCATTTCCTTAGACCATGAGATCGTAACTCCCGGATGCCGAGGAGTGCTTTGGTGTACCAAACGCCACAATGTAACCGGGTGACTATAAAAGTATACTATGTATCTCTAAAAGTGTCTCGTTAGGTTGACACGGATCAAGATCGATTTGTCATCCGCATGACGGAGAGGTATCTCGGCCCACTCGGTAATGCATCATCATAATGAGCTCAATGTGACTAAGTGGTTGGTCATGGATCATGCATTACGGTACAAGTAAAGTGACTTGCCGGTAACTAGATTGAACGAGGTATTGGGATACCGATGATCGAATCTCGCAAGTAACGCATCGATTGACAAAGGGAATTGTATACGGATTACTTGAATCTCGACATCGTGGTTCATCCGATGAGATCATCGAGGAGCATGTGGGAGCCAACATGGGTATCCAGATCCCGCTGTTGGTTATTGACCGGAGAGTCGTCTCGGTCATGTCAGCGTGTCTCCCGAACCCGTAGGGTCTACACACTTAAGGTTCGGTGATGCTAGGGTTGTAGAGATATTAGTATGCGGTAACCCGAAAGTTGTTAGGAGTCCCGGATGAGATCCCGGACGTCACGAGGAGTTCCGGAATGGTCCGGAGGTGAAGAATTGTATATAGGAAGTCTAGTTTCGGCCACCGGGAAAGTTTCGGGGGTCACCAGTATTCTACCGGGGCCATCGGAAGGGTCCCGGGGGTCCACCGGGTGGGGCCATCTATCCCGGAGGGCCCCATGGGCTGAAGTGGGAGGGGAACCAGCCCCAGTGGGCTGGTACGCCCCTTGGCCTCCCCGCCTAGGGTTGGAAACCCTAGGCTGGGGCGCCTACTTGGCTTGGGGGCAAGCACCCTTGGCCGCCCCCTTGAGATCCAATTCTAGGGGCCGGGCGCCTCAGGCCCCTATATAAAGAGGGGGAGGAGGGCTGCACACCCTAGTCCCCGGGCGCCCTCTCCCCGCAACACCTCTCCTCCCGATGAGCTTGGGAAAGCCCCGCCGAGATCGCTGCTATTTCCACCACCACGCCTGTCAGGTCATTGGATTCCATCAACCTCTCCTCTCTTGCTGGATCAAGAATGAGGAGACGCCTTCCCAACTGCACGTGTGTTGAACGCGAGGTGCCGCCTGCTCGCGCTAGGATCATCGGTGATTTGATCACGACGAGTACGACTCATCATCCCCGCTTCTTGAACGCTTCGCCGCGATCTACAAGGGTATGTAGATGCATTCTCTCTCATTGTTAGATGACCCATAGATTGATCTTGGTGGAGCGTAATTTTTTTATTTTCTGCAATGTTCCCCAACAAAGGGCATCATGAGCTAGGTCTATGCGTAGTTGCTATGCACGAGTAGAACACAAACTTGTTGTGGGCGAGATGTTGTCAATTTTCTTGCCACTACTAGTCTTATCTTATTTCGGCGCATCGTGGATGAAGCGCCCGGACCGACCTTACACGACGCTTATGTGAGATGTGTTCCACCGATCGACATGCACTAGTTGCATAAGGTGGCTAGCGGTGTTTGTCTCTTCCACTTTAGTCGGATCGATTCGATGAAAAGGGTCCTTATGAAGGGTAAATAGAAATTGGCATATCACGCTGTGGTTTTATGTAGGTAAGAAACGCTCTTGCTAGAAACCTATAGAAGCCATCGTAAAAACATGCAACAACAATTAGAGGACGCCTAACTTGTTTTTGCAGATATGCCTTGTGATGTGATATGGCCAAAAGGATGTGATGAATGAAATATATGTGATGTATGAGATTGATCATGTTCTTGTAATAGGAATCACGACTTGCATGTTGATGAGTATGACAACCGCAGGAGCCATAGGAGTTGTCTTTATTTTTGTATGACCTCATGGTCATTGAATAACGCCATGTAAATTACTTTACTTTATTGCTAAACGCTAGCCATAGAAGTAGAAGTAATCGCTATGGACAACTTCATATAGACACGATCATGGAGATCATGATGATGGAGATCATGGTGTCATGCCGGTGACGAAGATGATCATGGCGCTCAAGATGGAGATCAAAGGAGCAATATGATATTGGCCATATCATGTCACTATTTGATTGCATGTGATGTTTATCATGTTTTGCTTCTTATTTGCTTAGTACGACGGTAGTAAATAAGATGATCCCTTATAATAATTTCAAGAAAGTGTTCCCCTAATTGTATGCTGCTATGAAAGTTCGTTGTTTCAAGCACCACATGATGATCGGTGTGATAGATTCTAACGCTCACATACAATGGGTGTAAGACAGATTTACACATGCAAAACACTTAGGTTGACTTGACGAGCCTAGCATGTACGCATATGGCCTCGAACACAAGAGACCGAAGGTCGAACATGAGTCGATGGAAGATACGATCAAAATGGAGATGTTCACCGATTATGACTAGTCCGTCTCACGTGATGATCGGACACGGCCTAGTTGAGTCGATCATGTATCACTTAGATGACTAGAGGGATGTCTAATCTGAGGGGAGTTCATTAAATAATTTGATTTGATGAACTTAATTATCATGAACTTAGTCTAAAAACCTTTGCAAAATGTATTGTAGATCAAATGGCCAACGCCATGTCAACCTCAACTTCAACGCTGCTCTAGAGAAAACCAAGTTGAAATATGATGGCAGCAACTATTCGGACTGGGTCCTAACCCGAGGATCATCCTCATAGCTGCCAAGAAAGCATATGTCCTAGAAGGACCGCTAGGTGAATCACCATCCCGTAGAACCAAGACGTTATGAACGCTAAGGGCCACGTACTAATGATTACCCTCGCTCAAGGCGGCATGCTTTACAACTTAGAACCGGGCTCCAAAAGCGCTTTTGAGCAACACAAAGCATATGAGATGTTCAAGAGCTAAAATGGTTTTCCAAGCTCATGCCCGGTCGAGATATGAAGTTCCGACAAGTTCTACAGCTTGTAAGATGGAGGAAAATAGTTCACAAGGAGCACATACTCAAAATGTCCGGTTGCACAACCGCTTGTCCCACCGGACATTAACCTCCTGGACGAGGCGGTCATTGACAGAATCCTTCAACGCCCCACCTAGCTACAAGAGCTTTGTGATGAACTATAATATGTGGGATGGTGAAAACTATTCCTCAAGTATTTTCAATGCTGAAATCAGCGGAGGTGGAAATCAAAAGGAACATCAAGTGTTGATGGTCAATAAAACCACTAGTTTCAAAAAGGCAAGGGTAAGAAGGACTTCAAGAAGGACAACAAGGAGTTGCCGCTACCGCAAACCAGTTGCCGGAAGAAGCCAAAGAATGGACCCAAACCTGAGACTGAGTGCTTTTATTGCAAGGAAAGGGACACCGAAGCGGAACTGCCCCAAATACTTATCGCACAAGAAGGCCGCAACACTAAAGGTATATGTGATATACATGTAATTGATGTACCTTACCAAGACTGTAGTAGCTCCCGGTATTTGATACCGTGCGGTTGCTCATATTTGTAACTCAAAGCAGAGCTGCGGAATAAGCGGAGATCGGCGAAGAACGAGGTGACGGCGCGCCGCCGAATGGTTCAAAGGTCGATGTGATCGCCGCGCACGCTTACTCTACATTTACCTACGGATTAGTTTTAAACCTCAATAATTGTTATTTAGTGCCAGCTTTGAGCATGAACATTGTATCCGGATCTCGCTTAATACGAGATGGCTACTCATTTAAATCCGAGAATAATGGTTGCTCTATTTATATGAGAGATATGTTTTATGGTCATGCCCCGCTGGTCAATGGTTTATTCTTAATGAACCTCGAACGTGATGTTACACATATTCATAGTGTGAATACCAAAAGATGTAAAGTTGATAACGATAGTCCCACATACTTGTGGCATCGCCACCTTGGTCACATTGGTGTCAAATGCATGAAGAAGCTCCATGTCGATGGACTTTGGAGTCTCTTGATTTTATGGGCAAATGACTAAGACTCCGCTTCTCCTGAATAATGGAGCGAGCAACCAACTTATTGGAAATCATACATACCGATGTAAAAGGTCCAATGAGCGTTGAGGCTCATGGAGGCTATCGTTATGTTCTCACCTCACCGATGACTTGAGTAGATATGGGTATGTCTACTTGATGAAACACAAGTCCGAGACCTTGAAAAGTTCAAGGAATTTCAGAATGAGGTAGAGAATCAACGGACCGAAAGATAAAGTTCTTATGATCGATCGTGGGGGAGAATATTTAAGTAACGAATTTGGTACGCACTTAAGGAAATGTGGAATCGCTTTCACAACTCACGCCGCGAACACCTCAAAGATAACGGTGTGTCCGAACGTCGAATCGCACTCTATTGGATATGGTGCGATCTATGATGTCACTCACCGATTTACCGCTATCATTTTGGGGATACGCCTAGAGACAGATGCATTCACTTTAAATAGGGCACCGCCTAAACCGCTGAGACGACACCGTATGAATTATGGTTTGGGAAGAAACCTAAGCTGTCATTTCTAAAAGTTTGGGGATGCGACGCTTATGTCAAGAAACTTCAACCTGAAAAGCTCGAACCCAAGTCGGAAAAATGCGTCTTCATAGGATACCCTAAGGAAACCATTGGGTATACCTTCTACCTCAGATCCAAAGGCAAGATCTTTGTTGCCAAAAACGGGTCCTTTCTGGAGAAAGAGTTTCTCTCGAAAGAAGTAAGTGGGAGGAAAGTGGAACTTGATGAAGTACTATGTCTTGAACCAGAAAGTAGTGCAGCTCAGGAAGATGTTCCTGTGGTGCCTGCACCAACTAGAGAGGAAATTAATGATGATGATCAAGGTACTTCGGATCAAGTCACTACTGAACTTCGTAAGTCCACGAGGACACGTTCCACACCAGAGTGGTATGGCAACCCTGTCCTGGAAATCATGTTGTTAGACAACGGTGAACCTTCGAACTACGAAGAAGCAATGGCGGGCCCAGATTCCAACAAATGGCTTGAAGCCATGCAATCCGAGATAGGATCCATGTATGAAAACAAAGTATGGACTTTGACAGACTTGACCGATGATCGGCGAGCGATAGAAAACAAATGGATCTTTAAGAAGAAGACGGACGCGGATGGTAATGTTGCCATCTATAAAGCTCGACTTGTCACTAAGGGTTACAAGTTCAAGGGGTTGACTATGATGAGACTTTCTTTCCCATAGCGAAGCTGAAGTCCGTCTGAATCATGTTAGCAATTGCCGCATACTATGATTATGAGATATGGCAAATGGACGTCAAAACGGCATTCCTTAACGGCTTTCTTAAGGAAGAATTGTATATGATGCAGCCGGAAGGTTTTGTCGATCCTAAGAATGCTAATAAGGTACGGAAGCTCCAAAGACTCCATCTATGGGCTGGTGCAAGCATCTCGAGTTGGAACATTCGCTTAATGAAATGATCAAAGTGTTTAGTTTATGCGCACTTATGGAGAAGCCTCATGCTATAAGAAAGTGAGTGGGAGCTCAGAGCATTTCTCATATTTTATGTGGATGACATACTTTGATGGGAAATGATATAGAACTTTTGGACAGCATTAAGGCCTACTTGAATAAGTGTTTTTCAATGAAGGACCTTGGAGAAGTTGTTATATTAGGCATCATGATCTATAGAGATAGATCGAGACGCCTCATAGGTCTTTCACAAAGCACATACCTTGATAAGATATTGAAGAAGTTCAATATGGATCAGTCCAAGAAGGGGTTCTGCCTGTGTTGCAAGGTGTGAAATTGAGCTCGCTCAATGTCCCACCACGCATGTAAGATAGAGAAAAGATGAGTGTCGCCCCTATGCCTCGCCATAGGGTCTATCATGTATGCCATGTTGTGTACTGCACTGATGTAAACCTTGCCGTAAGTTTGGTAGGAAGGTACCAAAGTAATCCCGCATGGAACACCGGATAGCGGTCAAGAATATCCTGGCACCGAAAAGGACTAAGGATATGTTTCTCAGATATGGAGGTGACGAAGAGCTCGTCAGAAGGGTTACGCCAACGCTTAGCTTCGACACAGATCCGATGACTCTAAGTCACAAACCGGATACGGTATATTTTGAATGGTGGGGCAAGAAGTCGGTGCAGCTTGCAAGCAAAGCGCCGTATGGGATCTAAATGTGAAGCGGAGTACATGGCAGCCTCGGAGGCAGCGATGAAGCAATCTAGATGAAGGAGTTCATCACCGACCTAGGAGTCATACTCAATGTGTCGGGCTAATCACCTCTTCTCGTGACAACACCGAGCTATTGCCTTGCCAAGGAGCCTGTGTTTCACAAGAAGACCAAACACATGAAGTGTCGCTCAACTCCATTCGTGAAAATGTTCAAGATGGAGACATAGATATTTGTAAAGTGCATACGGATCTGAATGTCGCAGATCCATTGACTAAACCTCTTCCGAAGCAAAACATGATCAACACCGTAACTCTATGGGTGTTCGATTCATCACAATGTAACTAGATTATTGACTCTAGTGCAAGTGGGAGACTGTTGAAATATGCCCTAGAGGCAATAATAAAATGGTTATTATTATATTTCGCTCATGATAATTGTCTATTATTCATGCTATAATTGTGTTATCCGAAATCATAATACATGTGTGAATACATAGACCACAACATGTCCCTAGTGAATCTCTAGTTGACTAGCTGCTTATCAATAGATGGTCACGGCTTCCTTTTTTGACTTGAAGGAAAACAGCAGGAGAGCCTCCTAATCGTTGTTTTTCTTTCATTATTTAAATAATGTTAACCATGGGTTAACATTATAGAACAGTGTCTGATTTACATGGCTAAAACAAGAATACAGAGGGTTTAAAACTAGCCTATGTAAACCAGGGGGTCACAGAGATAAAGAGTTTGAAAATCCTCTAAAAACTCAAATTTTGGGGTTGATCCTATAGCCCAGATCACAAAATCTTCCTTGCTTCCTCAGCCACTCAAAGCATGCGTGGCCACCTCTCCATCAAAGATCTCTCGCTATGCTGCTTTCCAAATATTCTAGGAAGTTAATATAGTTATCTCTTTGAACAAAGGTCCTCGCCACCTCACTCTAGCTCTCTCATATCTCGTGTTGTATGTCCGGATCATTGTCCCAATCAATGCCCACAACCTCCCAAAGATTTACGGCAAAAGGACATTCATAAAATAGATGAGCATTTGTTTCTACAACTCCCATATTGCACATTGGGCAGTCATGATCTTCTCCAATATTAAAGTGCCTTCTTAGCAGCAGATCTCTTGTGTTGACCTATCATTTAACATCAACCATGCAAACACCTTATGTCTCATGATACACTTCACTTCCAAATGGATGTGATGCATGGGGAAGCCAATACATTTCAACATGTATTTGTAAAACTTCATGGTTTGAAATCCACATCACCCCAAAGAAAGAATCCACTCATCCGCTCCCATAGCTTCCACGCTAATTCCTTCCATGATCTCTCGAGATTATCCAGCCAGTTCGCTTCCATTGATAGTGGGAGCATAAAGTTGTCCGCGGATCATAGTTGTTGTAGTACTGTGCCAACGAGATGTCTTCGTCTTTAGCAAAAGAGAAAAGATGATCATGAGATTCCATCAAGGGTATTTCATTTATCCAAACATCTTTCCAAAGAAGAACCGTGTCCCCCGCGGCTGGTATACATGTTGTAATCCCATGGTAAATATCCATCAGAGAGAACACGTCACGCCACCAAAAGGAGCCACAAGGTGGCTTCGCGTGGGGGTGTATCGTCATAATGGGCATTCCAAACTAACATTACCCAGGGGACATCTTGCTTATGAATGAACTTATGCAAGTACTTGAGCAGAAGAGCCTTGTTTTGGATTTGCAGTTTAAAATTCCTACCCCCCTTTTTTCTTTGGACGATGCATCATTTCCTGTGCAGCCAAGGAGTGGGTTTTAGCATCCCTATCCACTTCTTTCCTCCATAGACAAGGCCTCCTTGATCACCAAAAGGAGTCACGGTTTCCCGACCACGGACATTGGATGTCATTGATAACGGATCACATCATTGGATAAGACCCAATCCTAAGCATAGCACAAGATCGTAGTTCGCTTGCTAGAGCTTTTCCAATGTCAAGTATCATTTCCTTAGACCATGAGATCGTAACTCCCGGATGCCGAGGAGTGCTTTGGTGTACCAAACGCCACAACGAATCGGGTGACTATAAAAGTATACTATGTATCTCCGAAAGTGTCTGCTGGTTGACACGGATCGAGATCGGGATTTGTCACCCGTATGATGGAGAGGTATCTCGGCCCACTCGGTAATGCATCATCATAATGAGCTCAAAGTGACTAAGTGGTTGGTCACGGATCATGCATTACGGTACGAGTAAAGTGACTTGCCGCAGAACGAGATTGAACGAGGTATTGGGATACCAACGATCAATCTCGCAAGTAACGCATCGACTAACAAAGGGAATTGTATACGGGATTACTTGAATCTCGACATCGTGGTTCATCCGATGAGATCATCGAGGAGCATGTGGGATCCAACATGGGTATCCAGATCCCGCTGTTGGTTATTGACCGAGAGTCGCCCTGGCCATGTTCAAGGTCTCCCAACCCGTAGGGTCTACACACTTAAGGTTCTGTGACGCTTAGGGTTGTAGAGATATTAGTATGCGTAACCCAAAGTTGTTCGAGTCCCAATGAGATCCCTGACGTCATGAGGACTTCCGAATGGTCCGGAGGTGAAGAATTGTATATAGGAAGTCCAGCTTGGCCATCGGAAAGTTTCTGAGGTCACCGGTATTGTAACGGACCACCTGAAGGGCCCGGGTCCACCGGTGGGGCCACCTATCCTGGGGCCCCATGGGCTGAAGTGGAGGGGAACCAGCCTCGGTGGGCTGATGCGCCCCTTGGCCTCCTCGCCCTAGGGTTGAAACCCTAGGGCTGGGGCGCCCACTTGGCTTGGGGGCAAGTTAACCCTTGGCCGCCCCTTGAGATCCAATTTAGGGGACCGCGCCTCTGTGGCCCCTATATAAAGAGGGGGAGGAGGGCTGCGCACCCAGTCCCTCGGCGCCTTCTCCCCCCGCAACACCTCTCCTTCCCGCCGAGCTTGGCAAAGCCCCGCCGAGATCGCTGCTATTTCCACCACCACGCCGGCCAGGTCGCCGGATCTCCATCAACCTCTCCCTCCCCTTGCTGGATCAAGAAGGAGGATACGCCTTCCCAACCGTATGTGTGTTGAACGCGGAGGTGCCGTCTGCTCGCGCTAGGGTCATCGGTGATTTGGATCACCACGAGTACGACTCCATCATCCCCGCTTCTTGAACGCTTCCGCCGCGATCTACAAGGGTATGTAGATGCATTCCTCTCTCGCTAGATGACTCCATAGATTGATCTTGGTGAAGCGTAATTTTTTTATTTTCTGCAACGCTCCCAACAAATAACACTTCTCGGTTGACTCTTGCCTCCGGACGTAGCCCTTAGCCACCGATGCGCCTTTGTGTTTCGGATGTCGCTGTCAGATCGCGCTTGAGCTTGTACACCCATTTGAGCCCGATCACCTTGTGGCTCGCGGGAGATCAACGAGGCGCTAAGTGTTGTTGGAGACGATCGAGGCTATCTCTCATCCATGGCGCGCGCCAGTTCCTCCTCGCTTCAGCGAACGCCTTGGGCCTGCCGATCTCACCAAGGTACCGCCATCGTCAGGCGAGCATGACGTAGTCCTCAGATCGCCGGTTTGGTTGCATAACTCCGCCCCGCGGACGCTGCTGCCATGGGATGCCGTGGACGGTGCCTCGCCGCCGCTGACGGGAGGTGCCAGCGGCCTCTCCTCGCCTGAGGCGAAGCTCGCTCGGCGGGCGACGCTTCGCTTTCTCCGGCGAGGTCGCCCCAGAGCAGCGCTTTGCCGCTGCTGCCGCCGCTGCGTGGTTAGGGTTCCTGCACTTGGTGAAGATGGTGCCGCCGGCTGTGTCACCGCGTAGGAGTAGGAGTCAACGGTGAACTCCACGGCCACCGGAGCTGCTGCATTGCTCTCCCAGTCCCATCGTGCGGCCTCGTCGAAGACGACGTCGCGAGACACCTGCACACGGTTACAGACTGGGTCGTAGACTCGATACCCCGCCATTCCAGGCTCATATCCCAGGAACACCATGGGAGTGCTCCAGTCGTCGAGCTTGGCGGGTGCAGCTTCACCACCTTGACAAGCGCCACACACCAACACGCCGCAGTGATCCCATACCGAGGGAGTCTTGCCGCCCACGCCTTCGAGGTGATCGGTTGAGGAGATAGATCGCGTCGCCACCGCCCCCCCGTAATCTCGCCGCACCCTTCGCTTCATAAGGCACCTCACCGCCGACGATGAGTTTTGGTTGCGCTGCTCCACGACACCGCTCACTAGGAGGAATAGGGCGCCATAGTCGGGCGCCCACCCCTCATCGGGCGCAGAGGGTGGCGAATGGGTGGCGGTGAACTCTCCACCGCGATCCGCAAGGGAGAAGACGGCTTGCGGCCGGTCTCGACCTCGACGCCGCCTTGAAGCGCCTGATCTCCGCGTCCGCCTCGTCCTTCGTGGTGAGCAGCCTCATCCACATGTAGCGGCTCAGATCATCAATGAGGAGGAGGAAGTACCGCCTCCCTCCCGCAGTGGCCGGAGCGATCGGCCCGCAGAGGTCACCGTGCACGAGGTCTAGGAGCCCCTCCGACGGCGCTGCGGCAGCTCAAGGGAACGGCGCTCGCCGCTTGCTTCGCCAGCAGCTCTCGACAACCGCCAGGCGTGCTCGATCGTTGGGGAGTCCGCGACCATGCCGTGGGCGGCGAAGCTCGGAGGTGTCGGGTTAAGGTGCCCATAGCGCCAGGCTATGTCCAGCCACTCACCCACGGCGCGACGAGGCACACCGCTGCGTGATGCCAGCGTGACCACGCATAGCTGGTTCCCGTGCGCCCACCTGACGCAGGAGCCGCCGCCTGGTCACGCAAGCGGAGGACGCCATGCTCGATGAGGGTCTGGCAGCCCGTTTCGTCGAGCTGCCCGAGACTGACGATGTTGCTGCGTAGCCGAGGGATGTAGTAAACATTAGTCAGAGCGCGGTGCTCACCGTTGCGGCAAGCGAAGAGAATCGTGCTGCGCCCCTGGATGTCCACTAGCGAACCGTCCCCGAACTTGACCGTGCCCGTGAGGCCGGTGTCGAGCTCGGCGAAGACTCCCCTCGCGCCAGTCATGTGGTTGCTGGCTCCTGTGTCGAGGAACCAGACGTTGTCGCCACGTCCCTCCTTGTCCAGGTGCACCTGGTCCTCGACCAGCTCAACGTGGGTGGGCGCGCCGATGGCAGTGCCCGCGGCTGCGGCGGCGCCTCCTCCTTGTGGGCACCGGACAGGGAACTGGGCTATCAAGAGCGCTGGATCTCGCCGGAGGGTACAAGATCGCGCCAGCAGGCCAGCCTCGCTGCCGCTGATCCAGCCAGATTGGCCTTGGTCGGGCTGGGCCGCCGACGGCCGGCCCGACGCGCTTCGTTCTTCCTCGCCGCTTCACGGCGTGGCTCCTTGCAGTCCCCGGAGAAGTGCCCCGTTCATTGCAGCTTATAGTACTTCACCTTGACATGTCACGGCCGCGCCGCTGCTCGCCGTTGTCGGGCGGCTTGCCTTGTCGCTGCTCACCGCTGTCGCTCCGCCATCGCTCGAGCTGAGCCTTTCCCGAAGTTCGCGCGGTTCTGCGCTGCCCCACTCCTCGCTCAGGAATGTAAGCTGGCCGCCTCGTTCTTCGTGCCGCCGGCGAACGCTCCTCCGCCGAATCGGAGGCGACCAACTAGCTCCTCTACCGTCAGAGTCGACAGGTCAAGGAGCGTCTCGATGACGCAGGCGATATGCGCATAACGCGCCGACACCATGCGCAGAATCTTACGGACCACGCGTACCTCCTCCACGTCGTCTCCCAGCGATCGAAGGTTGTTGGCGAGACCGGTGATGCGCATGGCGGCGGCGCCTGTGGTTTCGCCATCCTCGAACGTGATTCGCTTCAAAGTCGCCGCGAGGCGCGGCTGCCGCCTCGACACGGGTCGCTCCTAGCCGCATCATGCGCACGGCCTCCCAGTCTTCATACGCGAAGTTCTTGACGGCGAGGACGCCGTGCATCTCAGGAGGCACGGCGCGAATGAGCGCGGCGAGCGCCGCCATGTCCTCCCGACGGTGACTATGCTCGCCGAGCATGGCCTCCCATAGGCCCCGTGGCGCTGCAGTTGATCTCGCATGATCCGCCCACTCGGCGTAGTTGGTCGGCGCTGCGGGGTAGACGATCACGCCGCTGCGTTCGGCTGCTTCCCGGATCACGCGCCGGGACGATCACTCGCCGGTTCTTCTAACGCGATCGCGCCCGCTGCCTGCACTGCTGCTCCGCTCAAGGCCAGGCGCCGCCGCCCGCTGAGTCCCTCGGTACCGTGTCCGCGCCGTGGGTGCCGCCTCCCCGCCGCCCGCCATGGCTTCGCCGCCGGTGGCTCGATATCAAATGTCACCGCTGTCAAGGCCAGGTCCTCTCTCTCTCGCCTCGGCGAACTCACAGGAGACAAGGTTTTTTTGCGCAGCGCACAACCCGCCGCTTCCGCCGCTCTCTTATTCAAGAAGAAACCAACAGACCGACCGATTCGCACGCCACAACCTCTGCCTTTGAACGCGCATCCCACGTTCACGAAGAGGGCGTGCTCACCGCGGCCACCTCCTACTCCTAGTCGCGCACGGCACGCATAGACCACGGCCATGCACCTTATTACATGCAAAGCAAAACTAAAGAACCGGGGAAACCGGCTCAACTACGATCGGTTCAGGGTTTAACTAACAGCCTGGCAGGCCCACTGAGGCCTTGAGGCCGCCACACACAAACGGGCTGTTATACGCTACTTTCATTTGAAATTTTCCTCAAGCACGAGCAACACACTGTCCGCTGTCGCGCTGCAGTGCTGCCTGCACAAGACATGCTTGGAGGAGCAGCGAAAACAGGGCAGAGGTTGAGGCAAACCAACCAAGCAGGCCACGCCCTAATCCTCGTTCTGTCAGAGGCTTTCAGTCTGTCACGAGCTACCGCTACCGGCTTCCCTGCGCCTGCTAGAAGCAAAGCCATTGGAGCCACCAGCAGCATCTCGTCAAGTTGGAGTGCGCCACTGACTTAGCTGACAATGTGCAGGTGAAGGTGCAGGTGCGTACGTGTCTGAACATCGATTGATACTCCTGCACTGCACCTGCACCCGCACCCAGAGCCCCAGGCCCGATCGACGCAGCTTAATATTAATAGCTAGATTACGACGCCTAGTTTAAGCGCCCTGGCGAGCCGCGACACCGGCGACGGAGCACGGGAAACCGAGATAAATACATCCTCTGCCCGCATCGGATCCCCCTGAACTGACAAAATAACCCAAGAAAACAGACGCAGAGGGTTCAAAATCTAAACTAAACTGACGCACAGTACAGTACTACTGAGCTAGCACTAACTAACGCGTGCGGTGACGACGCGGCGAGGCAGGCAGGCATCTCCGCGCCACACCGACCTCCCGATCCCAGTATGCAAAGGAGGAAAGGGTCGTGGCCGCGAGCTACCGCTACCGGCTTCCCTGCGCCTGCGGTGAGCACGTTGCAGGGCTCGCTATCCCGAGGTGTCAGACTGCGCAGCCGGGTTAGTTAAATCGGCATGTCTAGCTAGTACACTAGCTACTAATTCACTGCGCATGACGGTTGTTTAGCCGGTTTGCCCCTGACAGGATCCCAGAGTTCTAGGTTGCCCATCAACATGACAGTCGCTTTTCTAGCTAATCACCATTGTTTTTTTGCTTGTTAGCTGGCCCTTGATCTGCCTGTCGCCCTTTGACTTGAATGAATCCTCTACGCTTAGCACCTTGTTAGTCAGTGCACATAGCTTGACACGTGTTTCGCCATGATTTCTACACGCTAGGAACAACACTTGCGCTGCTACGTGGATCAATCATGCTCCTCAGAACCGAAAGAACACGATAATGGTGCTACACCATTCACCAAGCACCGTAGAAACCGTAACAGCTTTCTGATCATAATCATCAAAGGAACCAGACATGCTCTCCGTCGATCGACCTCCTGGGTTTCTGCAACCGTGTCGCGGGGCCGGTGCAGGTGCCTGCCCATACCATGATACAGACATGCAGCGCCATCGAACCTCCTGCTCCAAACAGGAAAGCAAAACAAATCAGTGGTCACCACTCACCAGTCAGGCAGTCACCACGCCAATATACTACGCGCCACACCAGGCAGGGATCAGAGACCAGACCAGCCAGTGCAGCACATGCGAAGCTTACACGGAAATGGCAGCCAGGACCATGGCGCGGCAGCTGGGGAGAGGGAGGAAGGGGACAGTGTCAGCAGCAGCACAATAATGCGGTGCCATGCCATTGCTAACCAACCCAAAGCGGCGACATACATACATACGTGATGCGTTCACGGGCACGACGGAGACACGGCGCCGTACGCCCACCGCCACCGCCACCGCTCGCCGGGACCCGTCGTCGAGCGCCTCCTCCTCGTGCGCCCTCACGTGAGCCCTGCCGGCAGGCCGCAGATTCGTCGCTGCGCTGCAGGTGGTGGCGCACGGGTCGGTCTCGGCCCGTGTTGAACGGACCGGGCGTGCGTGCGTGCGTGCGTGGCAGCGGCGCCCTGTGCGCGGTGGCCGTGCGGCGTTGTTTAACTGGCGCCGCTGGCGAAGAGATGCTACCGTCGGCTATCGTTTAGTGGCCGCGTACGTACGGCCGACTGACGAGCACTGACCGGTTTCTGGCCGTTTCGGCTAACAAACTCGTGGTTACGCACTGAAATCAATTTAACCTCTAGCTCCACTCGTACGAACTGCCAGCCGGAAGAAAACGGCTCGATCCACTAACCCAAGTACGTGCTAGCAAGTTTCTCCAAGTTGATATGCATCTGAAAGAGTGGTTCGACCTGCGGCCACCGTAGGGACTGGCTGCAGTGTTTGGACGTACGCATTGGCTGGCCCACGGGCAGGGACGCGTACCGCTCAACCGGTACATGCGCCCATGACTCGCGACACTGTCACGGCGGTGCTACGGCAGACAGCGACCTACCCAAACCCACTGTGGAGCGCATGCATGCATGCACACAGGGGCCACGCAGCGCTGGCGTGCAGATGCAGGACGCCGGTCAGCACTCAGCAAATCTGAGCCTAGATCGGTCAATCCGTCGCATGGGCGCAACGCCTGACACACGCCCTGACATCGTCTCAGGGGCTGGCCGGCCGGCAGCAATTGCACTGCGGCTGCCGCTGCCACTGCCAGCCATTCAATTCCCGCCCAGCCAGCCCAGCCCAGGAGTCGTTGTCAGTCTCCTCCTCCCCTGCAGCTCGGCCAGTGACACTGCACCCAGCCAGCTTCTCGCAGCGACTGAGTGAGAAACGGCTGAATAGAGCTTGACTTGCTATGCAGCGTGTAGAGCACGCACTGAAACCTAGCTCTAGCTCCAGCCAGTGACGTGACATCACGAAGGAAACGGTAGAGACTAGAGAGCGTAGGAGGCCTGCGCTTGACAGGAGCAAAGCAAAGACCATGCCAAAAGGTCAGTCGTGGAGGAAAAAGTAACAATATGTTTAGCGCTTATCAGAGGCATGGTGTGACCGAGTTGGCGTACTGTATTGTCCTAAATAAGTACTGTACGAGCGTCTCAGGCAGCGTAAAGTAAAGCTGCTGATGCTGAGCAGCGTGTATGTGTGTGTGTGTGGTGTGGGCGGGGTTCTGAGCTTTGGGCAGAATCAGCAGATGTGACAAACCATCTCAGACAGACTCACAGAGGTATCAGAAAGAGAAAAGAAAAAGGATGTTAACTAAAGCGAACACGCTCGGCTCAGCTCAGCTCGCAAGATAGCATCTCATGATATTGATATCACAGGTGGTACTGCAAGGAAAAAGGAAGATCTATTCCGCTAATGAAAAGATTCAGATTGCCTCAACCCCAACTGATTAACATAGTAGCCTCGCCACCCCATGGATGCCGTGGAAATGTTACACTCGACCAAAGCAAAGATTACAAATCAAAGAGAAGGAAGAAGAAATGAAAATGATGGTCGTAGTAGGTTCCGGCTTTTCAAGATCTTCAGCGCTCGAACTGTGCATGCATGCCTCGAGGTAGCTGGTCCAGGTCTCAGCGGCATGCAGCTGGAGTAGCACGCCGGGAAAGGACCAATGGATTCTCTCCGTACGTGCGTGTTCGTGGAGACGGTCTCTCGTTGCAGCTTCGTTCTTGGTCTTCTCGTTGGGACTTGGGATCATTCACCTGCGGATCGTGAAAGCGAACCATTGAGCCAAGTAAAACAATGGCTAGTTTCAAAGTGTAAGGGAAGAAGAGCTGAACGTACCATGGTGGTAGCGGGAGGTGGTGGTGATGGGGAGCTCGTTGGCGATGGAGATGGAGAGCTGCGTCTCCCCCTCGAGCCCCATCCAGGACCCCTTGCTCCCGGTCTTCTCGTGCGGCCACTCGTCGAAGAACGGCCGGAGAGGCTTCTGGTCGGCGGAGTCGCCGTGCCCCGACGACGGCTTGTCGAGCCTCAGGTCGGCGCCCAGCAGGAAGCAGTGCTGCTGCTGCTGCCGCCTCTCCTTCTCCTCGTCCTCTTCTTTGCTGGACAGGTCGATGGCGTAGGCCGCGTTGTTGCCGTGCAGCCGCCGCAGCCGGGGAAGAGCGACGGGGTTGTGCTGCTTCGGCTCCATGCCGCCGAGCTGCTTGAACTGCCACTGGCCGCGCCGCCGGCGCTAGCGTGGTGTTGGTGCTGACGGTGGTGGTGGTCCCTGTCGGTGGTGACGTCGGAGGAGAAGAAGGCGTGCTCGCCGCCGCCGTGCACTTCCTTGACGCTGTGCCCGTAGGCGTAGCTGTCCTTGCTGTGGTCCATGGTGGAGTAGTAGGACGGCGGCGGGTGCGGGTGGGTGGTGTCGAGGTGGAGGTGGAACGGGCTGACCTGCGCGGCGTGGTGGTAGGGGCTCGCGTGTTGCTGGCGGCCGGCGGAGGAGTAGGGGCCGCCGTAGAGCGCGTGGTAGGGCGTCGTGTCGTGAGTCGCGGCGGCGTGGCGGTGGTAGGAAGGCGCGGGGGAGGTGGTGGTGGTGGCGACGTTGACGGCGGAGTGGACGTTGGATGAGGAGGAGGAGGCCGAGGAGGAAGGCGGCGGCGGGGGCGTGGCCAAGGACATTTCCACAGGCTTTCTTGAACGGTTCTTGCCGCGGTGCATGTGCTTCGCAGTACTTGAGTCCGGGTACGCCTCCTTGGAGCAGCGCCACTTCTTGCCGTCCGTCCGCCGGCACCGCCCTGGCTCCGGGTCCTCCGCCTTCCGGCCGAACCCCATGCCAAAGCAACCCCAGCCAACTGCAACACCGTCCATCACGAGTCAGTATCAACACGTAGATGCATGCAAGCAAGGCCGACATGGAAGCAAATCAAAGAAATAAGTTGGTGAAGAAGACGCGGTACGTACGTGCGGCCTGGGGAGGGAAGGCGAGGGAGGGGAGGTGGCGAGGGCGGAGTCAAGGAGGAAGCTGCGGCGGAGCGGGAGGAGGAGGTCGGAGGGATGGGCACGCCGGAGGCCATGTACTTGTAGATGAGCGCCTGGTGCTCCAGCTCCTGCCACTGCGTCGCCGTGAACGGGCACCGGCCCCCGCCTGCCCCGACGCCGCCGGCCCCCGCGCGACCGCCCATCATCATCATCGTCTCCGGCTCGTACCCCGCTCGGCTGCCCGAACACAGAAACCTAGCTAGCTACTAGCTACGCTGTGGTTGTGCGGCACGGACCTTGGCGATCGACGTGGTGCGGTTGTTGAGAATGGCGATGCTCTTGTGAGGAGGGAGAGGTGGTGAGCGGAGGGAGCACTCTGAGGATGGGAGGCTGGGGGTTTTGTAGTGGAATGGAACGGAGGAAGACGCGCGCAGTCACGGAGACCGTTCCCGTCCCGTGGCGTAACGTGGATTCTACAGTACGGTGGCTTCACCGTTGGCGGTCTGTGTCGCCGATGAACCCATTCAAACGATCAACAGTTCAGGTCGTCCTATGCCAAAAAGTATCTACGACAGTGCACCTCGTGTGCACGTCAGCCATATCTTGGCTCTTGTGTGTCAAGCTGATTTTCTAAAAGGTGTGATTTAAGGGCTCTTTGGTTTGTGACTAATTTTGCCAAAGGTTGCCGCACCTAAGGTTAGGCAAGTTTGACTAACTTAGATGAGTGTTTGGTTCTAGCCACACTTAACCTCACATGACATACACATAAAAAGTGTGGCAAGATTCTTACGCTGCCAACTTGTGGCCTCTCATTTTGATGAACTAAACTTAGGCAAGGTTGGCAAAATATGTGGCAAAGTGTGGCAATGCTAGGCCTAGAACCAAACAGCCCGTTAGTTTCATGAAAAATGCAACTTGTACTTTGTCATCACAAGTGCAAGTTGCACTTAAAGTTCTTGTGTGCTGCCTCAGGGCCCTAGTCTACCGGCAAGGATCTCCTTGTTCTCCTTGCCGTCCGGTATGTCATTGGCGGCCCATGCGACACAAAGCGGCGGGTTCCACCATCCCTCCCTTGGTCGAGGTCGTGACGACGCGGGTTAGCCACTCGTGGTGGCGCAGGGTTCGCCGGGGACACCCGGATCCGGGTTGTGTGGCCCTGCGGCGCTGGTGACGGGGCCTAGGTCATGTTTGCCCCGATCAGGATCCTATCGTGCTTCGGTGACGTTGGCTAGCTGTGGTCTGTGCCTGAAGCACTTGGTCTGATGGTGGCAGCCACTACCGGAGAGGGTGCCTCTCACCGCGGCCGTGGGGAGGTGGGGTTGGCGCGCCATATGTTGTTGGGGGCGTTATTGGTTGCTTGAGCAACGAGACAAGGCAAGCGTGATAAGACCTTGGTCGCTCCATCACCTCGTCAGACGTAAGTGCATCTAGTGCCTCTTAGTGATTTTGGTGTATTAAAGACTTATAGATTAAAGGATTAATGTGTTTGTGAGTGTACATAGGTCTAATAAGTCTACGAGGAGTTTGATATTTCCGAAGAAAGTCGACCCCTAAAAATGAATGTCTTCGGTTGAAGACTTTGGTTTTCTTGAAGACTTTGAAATGAGGAAACTGGTGTGACCTTGGAGATATTGATATTGATGCGAGGACTATGAAGCGTGAAGACTTTTGTTTTCGTAGTTTCATTTTCCTTTCTTGAGTCATAGAAAACCCCGTACTGTTAAAGGGAGTCGATGTAAAACTAAAAAAAAAATCCAAGTGATGCTCATCTCAAAACCTACACCTACTCAATCCTTCGAGTGAAGCTTTTGAAATCTCATACAGTTCAGTCAATTTCTTTAGTGACAGAGACGAAGATCTTCTGGTATCTAAGGAATTTGTTCTTACTGAGGAGTTAGGAATCCGCCAGTGCGGATTGCCTACAAGTGAGGAACATGATAGCCCTGAGGAATTTGAGAGCTCAAATTTCCGACTGTTGTTGTGCTATGCGCCAGCTGTCTCAAATATCTTATCCACCTAACAGTCATATCATTGAAGGGCATTTATGTCTTATCATGTCGGGCTGCTCCCCGGCTATAAATAGATGCCTCCCTCAACTACTAGTTGGTTGGCTGCTCCGAGAGAAACTGACACTTGTCATTTAGATCATCCCATCTTTCGAGGACTTTGAGCGAAAATCATCAGTGAGGAAAACCCAAAAACCCCAACACCTAAAACCCAAAGTGATAGAGCATCACTGAAGAGATTGTTCCTGTGTGGAACTGACGCTTGTTACCTTTGTAGACTATGCATCTTCCGGACGGTTAGGCGTCATAGTCTAGAGCATCCAAGAGGAATTGTGGATCGTCGGATGACCAAGTCTGTGAAGGTTTGGAAGTCACCTTGAAGACATACCATAAGTGATTGGACGAGGTCTGTGTGACCTTAGCTCACGGAGAATACAGTAAGGACTGTGTGTCCTTTGGTTTAAATACCAAGCTGCTCCAACCAGACATACAACTCTCACAAGAGTTGAACCGGTCTACCAAATCACCGCCTTCACCGAAGCCATCGGTTCTATTTGCTCAACCCTTTCATTTCCGCTACCATGTGTTGATGAAATTGATCGTTATCGCCGGTGTCAAAACGCGGATCTCGGTAGGGGGTCCCTGACTATGCCTAGGTGGATGGTAACAGGAGACAAGGGACACGACAGTTTTTACCTGTGTTCGGCCCTCTCGATGGAGGTAAAACCCTACTCCTCGCTTGATTAATATTGATAACATGGGTAGTACAAGAGAAGATCTACCACGATATCGTAGAGGCTAAACCCTAGAAGCTAGCCTATGGTATGATTGTTGTTCGCCCCACGGATAAAAACCCTCCGCTTATATAGACACCGGAGGGGTTAGGGTTACATAGAGTCGGTTACAAATGGGAGGAGATCTACATATCCAGACGCCAAGCTTGCCTTCCACGCCAAGGAAAGTCCCATCCTGACACGGACTAAGTCTTCAATCTTGTATCTTCATAGTCCAGAGTCCGCCAAAGGTTATAGTCCGCCATCCGACACCCCTAATCCAGACTCCTCAAGAGCTCCTCGAACCAGCTTCAATGACGATTTAGTCCGCGCGCAGATTGTCTTCGCATTGCAAGGCGGGTTCCTCCTCCAATACTTCATAGAAGATTTTGAACACAAGGATAGTGTCCGCTCGCAAAATAAGTTCCACATACCACCGTAGAGAGAATAATATTTACACAAATCCAATCACGACGATTCCGCAGTCAAGTGACATCACACCACGGCCAAGCCTTTATTCAATCATTTTACCGTCCCCACCTCAATAAGACTTAGCGAGGCGGTTTCTTGGCACGCCTTGTGGAAACAGAGATCGTGTCCCTTATTCCGGGATTCTCATCAATATGGGTGTGGGTAACCCAACCGTGGCATTAATTTATGGCGCTTGGGAGATAAGCTTAGTTTTACCAGCTGGTGGGGCACATAGTTTTGTCCGCCCATATAAGGGATAAGGATCCACCTTTCCATCTACGCCTTCTTCCTCCTTTGCTTATCCATTTTCACGACTCGAGCTCCAGCCCAAGTCCGCACATCCCACCTCAACCTTCTCCACCATGTTCGAGCGGAGGCAGTGGATGCTCCTCCGCCACGGAGGGACACATCAAGAAGTCGAGGGAGGCTTGATACTTGTCTAACGACATCGCGCACCGCCCTGCATAAGGGGCAGCTCATCCCCACCCCTGTGCCCCATGAGAGGGTGGTGTTCTCACCCATTTCCTCCATGGACTAGGTTTCCCACTTCACTCATTTTTCCGGGGCTCATGTTCTACTACGGCCTGGATTTCCACGATCTCGCCCCAACTTCGCCCTCAACATCTCGGCGCTTATCGTCAGGCGTAGGCCTTCCTCTCGCATCAAGCCCCACTTTGGCTTATGGTCAAGACCTTCATGTCAAGTCAAGGTAGTGGGCGGCCAGCAAGCGTAGTATGGAGGCGCCATGGTGGGCAAGATGCCCAACGTTACATGGCTCGAGGGCTCCTTCGTGGAGACCGTAAAGGGGTGGCAATTGGGGTGGTTCTACATCACCGAGCCACAGGACTGAATGGGCAGCGCCCCGAATTCGATTGGCATCCCCACACGGCTCACCTCCGGAAAGAGAAGGGCCTGTCGGGGTAATTCGAAGAGCGGACCGACTCCAAACCCAAGGCCCAAGACCTCGTGGACAAAAGGTTAAACTCACAACATAGTCCAGTCATGCTCATCCGCGGATCCTCCCTGTCAACGACGGGCTTTTAACTTGTGGGAGTTCAACCCGCCCAGACCAAACTCCCCAGTGCTTTTGACACATCGCACGAGGATGCCCGAAGGTGCTATTCAAGGGCGCCGAGGTTCCCTCCCATCACCGAGGATCATGGATTCCGCTAAGCGCCAAGCCAAAGACAAGAAGCTTATTTTACCCTTTACGGATACTTGTTTTTCATAGTTTGACTCTATGCGGATCTAAGCTCCTGCCTTTGACAAGAATGGCAGAAGAAGACCGACAGATCGACCGTCCGCCTTTTGCTCAAGACCCACGGACGCCCGCTGACGGGTTTGCTGTTCCGCAGACCTTACGTGGTGCCGAGAAGAAGGCTAAGAAAGGCCGCGGAACTCGAAGAGTTCCCGGCGCTGGTGGTGTCGGATTCATCGTCCGATGAATCTGAGGCGCACTCCTCCCACGAAGACGAGGAGGAGGAAGAAGAGGCCTCCCTCCAAATGAGGGAAGGATGTAAAAGGATGGCCGCCTAATCGGGGGCCGGAGGGTCCAAGAGGGAAGGACCTTCCTCCAACTATTTCCGCCAACGCCGACGACGGCGAAGAGGAGGGCCATCCAGGCCAAGCCCCGCAAACTGTAAGTATCCGGATACCGTAATAACTCATGGCGCCTTTATTGCACAAGATCTTCCGACGCCAATATAGTCATGCAGTCCGCCAGGCCCAGCTCGACGCTTGCCGAAGCGGATCTCGGATTCGCTTGGATGTGAATAGCCTTTCACTTCCGATCGCTACTCTCCCTTGTCCCACGGACGATGCCGAGGTGGAGTCCCAAAAGGGTCCAAGCCAGAGAAGGTGGTCCCGAGGCACCGCAAGGCACCTCCTGACTCCAAAGCAAAGGGACAAAACCCCAAGGGCTCCAAGTCCGCCCTAGGTCGACACCGCCTCGAACCTTCAAGGTTCCGGAGTCCGGCGGGCGCCTCTAATAAGAAGGGAAAGCTTACGACACAGTGACCTCCGCCCAACCGAGGCACATGATAATCTGCCGGAGGTGCTTAACGACGCCCATCGACGAGGAGCACCGCACTATTATGAGTGTGGTGATCTGTAGGTTCACCGCCAAGAGCAGGCCGATCAAGCCTCGTGCCACCTTCTAACAAGCTTTGAGGTATGTATTTAAGATATGTAAAATATTACCGTGATAGACAAGAGCTCTCGATGCTCAGCTTTGGTGTTCGGAAAGAAAAGCCGAACTAAGGATCAAAAAGATATACGCAGGAGTCTAACATAAGTATGTCAATATGGGAATGCAGTGCGCTGCCGACCTCTCGCCAGACCGAATGCGGAGGTCGATGCATTGAAGCAGAGCCTCGAGCGTCCTAGAACGAGCTCGGCCTTGCCAAGAAGCAGCTCGAGGACAAGGAAGGTAAGTAATACCTTATTTAAGTATATATAAAAAGATGTGGTTGAAAAAATGACAGACTAACGTGAGTATTACAGGGCCACAACCGAGGTGGCGACTCAAGGAAGCGCCATCCAAGGTCAAGACAATGCGGCCGTGGAGCACACCGAGCGAGAAAAGCAAGAGGCGCGGTGGCGGAGGTACAGCAAGAGCCCTGTGCTCGTGGAAAACACGAGAGTTTGAGCTTAACTCAAAGACTCGAGAGTCCGAGCCGCCTTGGCGCTTGAGAGCGCCAACTGCCAAGGCCAAGCCCAAAAGCCCTCCAGAAATTGAGGCGATGAAGAAGATAGTGGCGGTAAGGCATTCTTTATGCAAAGCAAACACGTTAAAGTGAATTACTTGTTACTTACCCGAGTCCGAGCTCTCCAGAGCATTCACAGATCTTTCCCAGCAGCAGGTCGACGCGCCAGATTCTACCGGGCCGAGGAGGGAGCTCGACTAAGAAGGTGTTCTGTCCCAAGATGTTGAGGCCGGACACCCAAGCAGTTTTGAGCGACCAAATCAAGCAGCTGGTCGAGCTCCATAAGGTGGCCGAACAGCCATGAAGGGTCTCATAGTCCGCCAGGGCTCGGGAAGCCATGCCTGAGCTACTTCGGCTGGTGAGGCGGCCGGTGGATGCCTCGCCCATGGCTTGAAGTCATCAATCGCCTCCAGATGCATCGAAGGTGCTCAGGGCCTTGCCTGCAAGCAAAGTGCACTGGGCAAGATGGACGCCGAGAAGCTTGTGACGGATGGACCACCACGGGCAAGGAGCATCGCAAGCCCGAGATGTATTATGAGGGCGCCTCAAGGGTGCCCGCCTTTATAGCGGATGAGTGCTCCAAAGATGTAATTTTTGAGTAAACTCGATTTGTGATCCTCACGCTGAAAACTTGTTCATATGCGCTTAAGCAACGCTTTTGAATTTAAAATATTACCTTCAGGCGGCCGCTTATTAAAATTGAGAGATGGTGAGTCATCGGCTTCGCCACCATGCCACGAAAGTGCCGGGTGTTCGGGATAAACTTGAGCGCTTTTTTCCTATTCTTGGGTCCTTCGAGGAGGCGCCAACACAACGAACAAGGCAATCGGACTATAATGCTTGAACACTCTCACTTAGCCATAGAATTCTATAATTTTAAATTTCGCAAGCCCCTAGTATTCGAAGACCGAGTTCGGGCGCTATCCACGCCTAGGGCGACAAAGCCGACCTCGCCTAAGCGGCATAAGTCTTTAGGGACTCGAAACCTCTCAACAGCGACCAGCTCTCGCCTCTATCATGACGGTCCGCTTTTAGCTTTCTCCACCGAGGTGCTTAGCCCAGCTCAACCGGGCACAATTGCAAGAGTTCTCCCAGCTACCTTAGCCGGAACGTAAGGTACCAAAACATGGAGCTGGGCAAACCCAACTATCGACCCAAGACATGATTCGAGCCGATGCATATAATGCTATAAGTTCGGGTGCCGACTCGTGAGAGTGTTCGACATCTCACACCATGTTCTGGGGTACGAAGCCCCTGGTGTATTGGCCGTACCAGAGTGTATGGGTGCAACATGTCATTAATGAACATATATAGACAAAAGCTATGTATTGTTTATTTGAAAAGGCTGCGTAAAAGCAGACGATACAAATAGTGCGATAAGCAAGAGATGGGACTATTTGACATGTCCTCTCCGGGGCGAGCACGGATGATATGTGAAACAAGTATACTACTCAAGATAGAGACCACTTGACACTGATGTAGCTTTCGCCCCCCGGCTGTTGCATCGGTGTTCGCCGACAGATCACGGACAGGCCTTCCGGAAAGTGGAGTCCCGAAGTAAGAAAAAGAGGAATGGCAAAATCGGAGCCCCGTGCGGTTGAGCCGCATTTTGGGCATGCCGTGGTCGTGCCCTCCCCTATGCCCATGGTATTTCCAGAGCGTAGTTATGTACGCCAGTAGTAATCGGTTTCGAATTTCGCGAGGGTGGGGTTGGGACCGCATTGCTACACTTGCTCTAACGCGCAGCGGTCTTGTTGTAGGTTACTCCGGCGCTTTGACGGTGTCCGGACGCTTAATAGCCGGATCGAGAATTGCCTTGAGAGGTTGCTTTGTACTTCCGCCATGAGGGTCGCCAGATGCACCTCCGCTCGAGAGAGCGCTCAAGTTTCCATTGACCGTAATGACTCGAGGGACCGCATCTTGAGCTTGAGGTATGAAAAGCGGCACCACATTGAACTTTGCAATGCGGTTCGTCTGAGCAAAGGCGTGATAGCCATCGCGAACGGGACTATGTCAAGATTAACCTCGCTCGAAATTATCCGGGATCCAAGACCACCTTAAGTGTGACCGAGCTCGCATAGCTTGGCCTCTACACCGGTATGATGCCTTTAAAGGTCGCTTTTGTGGGTTTAACTTGAGGGATCTATGCCCATTTTTCACATTGTATCCCGATAAAGCAGTGTTCAAAGTTGCCCGCCATTCATAAGGACTCTAGTGAGGCGAATCCACAATGATTGGGTCTAGAACCACGCGCGAATCCGCCATGGCGGATGCTAGTGGGTGGTCCTTCGATCAAAAGTGATCGGGCAGAGGACCATGGGTTGAACTTTGGGGCGATCGCTCCAATGCATATACGCCCTCGAGTGCACGCCCGCCCCCTTTAGGGATGTGGGTTGCGCTCTATCATGTTCACGGTCCGCACTTGTGGGGGAAGCCCTTCCGTCTCTATTGTTCGGCGGCCGGGCACCTCCTCGCCATCGCTATGCAGCCCCTTGTCTCTGCTGCACTTAACTTGCTCGCTCGCTTGAACACCCAACAATCCTCGCTGGTGTGATTGGTTGGTTTTCGAGGGTGCCGTATCCGCACGAGCGATCGAGTATTCGGTCCAAACCGGACGGGCCCGAGTATTTCTTTTAAATGGCTTTTTCCGCTGACCGGTTTAGAGCCTCAATCCGCATTAACCGCCATATCTCAAAGATTGTCGCCGCACGCGCACTTGTGCTTGTTGCGACGCCGACCTGCCATTGCTGTCCTTGGTATCCGAATTACCGTGGCTCTTGGTCATGTTATTACCACGAAGCTAGCCAGCTATCTTCTCCGCGCAAAAGCGGGTCATGAGTGTTGTGAGGGCTGCCATGGATTTCGCTTTTCCCCGCCCTAGGTGCCGGGCAAGCCACTCGTCACGGATGTTATGTTTGAAGGCTGCAAGGGCCTCAAGGCCCGGACAATGACTATTTGATTTTTCTTGGTTAGGAACCGTGTCTGAATTGTCCGCCGATTCTCCTGCTGCTGAATTATGTGGCTTAGGTCATCGACATCCGTGATCGCATATAGGTGCCCCGGAAATTGTCGAGGAATGCGGCTTCCGTGTCCTCCCTACAACCAATTAATTTCGCCGCAAGATGTTAAGCCAATGCCGAGCTGGTCCTTAAGCTTGAGGGAGGTATTTGATGGCGGTAGATCATCACCGCGGGCCATGTGGATATGAAGGAGATAATCCTCGATCCATACCGCAGATCTGCAGCCATCGTGATGATTCGATGATTACGGTTTGAAACCTCGGGATTTGATAATCCATTACTTCATCCGTGAAGCATAGTGGGTGCGACGCCTCAGATCGGGCTATATCACGACGTAGCTCAAACGAGCTTTTTCTATTTTGTTCCGCCTACCGATTTACCATATCCGCATGACGGTTATCGCCACGCGTCGTGGTGCCAACGCGATCCATAGATCGATCTTGTTTGCCTTGCCTTGTCCTCCAATATATCTCGCAGGTCCGGGCGATTTCGCCTTGGTATTCTTTTGAGCGACGATGGGTGCGGCTTGAGGGAGGGCCGAGAGGCTCTTCCGTCATGGGCCACGAGGTGGCTTGCCGGCCGATCATGCGCCGGTGATGTAGGTCTAGGTGCTTCCTCCTCTAATCGGGTAGCAGCCTGCGCTTTGGGTAGCTCTTGGAGGGGCGTCGAGTTCAGATTTTCGCCGCAAGGACTTCACCATCCGCTTGGCTAGCAAGTCTTGGTCACTCTAAGTGTTGTTGTTTTTTCTTGAGGCTGCTCGCCGTGGCTATAAGCCCTGCTTGAAACGCTCTTGTTCGACGGGATCCTCAGCACGCGACAAATTGCCCTCATCGAGCCTTGCCTCATCTTCGGAGGGAGGCATGTAATTATCGCCCTCTACCTCTTTGTCCGCCGCCTCTCATGAGGGCTGAGCCACCAACCTCCCGCGCTGAATCCCGCCGGAGGGGTTGTCTTCAGACCGTCCGGTGTTATTGTCTCCCGTGGTCGGAATCACCATTTTGCTTTCGCTGGATTTAGAGCGGCGCCACGACGCCGACGCTTAGGCTGCTTCTTGAGGGGTCATCCTCCGTTGTTCCATCGCTGCTCTTCTTTGGGGTGTCCACTATGTATATGTCATACGACGAGGTGGCCTTCCAAAGGCTCTCGTAGGCGCTGGTCCTGGTTGTCTCCTCGATCAAGGCCCATACTGCCGATGTCATCGGAGTCGAAGTCGAGTGAGGGAGTTCCAGACTAGGTGGTGTCCGGATAGCCGAACTATCATCATCGGCTGGACTCCAAGACTATGAAGATACAAGATTGAAGACTTCGTCCCATGTCCGGATGGGACTTCCTTGGCGTGGGAGGCAAGCTTGAGATACGGATATGTAGATCTCCTACCATTGTAACCGACTCAGTAACCCTAACCCTATCCGTGTCTATATAAACCGGAGGGTTTTAGTCCGAGGGATCTAACAACAATCATACCATAGGCTAGCTTCTAGGTTTAGCCTCTCCGATCTCGTGGTAGATCCACTCTTGTAACACACATCATCAATATTAATCTAGTAGGACGTAGGGTTTTACCTCCATCAAGAGGGCCCAACTCGGGTAAAACATCGTGTCCCTTGTCTCCTCGTTACCATCCGCCTAGACGCACAGCTCGGGACCCCTACCCGAGATCCGCCGGTTTGACAATCGACATTGGTGCTTTCATTGAGAGTTCCTCCGTCATCGCCGCCGGGTAGGATGCCTCATCTCGCCTTTTCAAGACGATATTATCGCTAAAGGAGCCTTAGCCGCCGCCGCACTCTTCGCTTGGTGGTTTTCTTATGACCGCCATCCGCCATCACACCGACGATGACCTCTCGAGTCATCGAAACCAATTCTAGGTTAGTTCGAACTTGCCGGTCAGTTAGATCCGACGAGCCTCCTCCATGAACGAAGCTCTTGATCGTGATCGCCGCTCGAGTCGCCACAGACTCACGCATCGATCGGGCCTAAAACCGATCTCGAGAGATCAACTCTCCCTGTGCTACCCATCATGTTGCTGTGATAGAGCAGCAATGCGGCGATTATTCTTGTATCTTAAGGACTAGTTATGTCCGATTCCCGATCCCTCCATGCCGGATTCCCACGAGGGACGGACGTTGATCAAGCCCTCGAACTTAAAGTCGTGGTGGGTTGATTCATGGATAACACTCAAAATCCAAACTTCCAAGTTCGAAACTTCGCCCTTGAGTCCTAAACTGGACGGGTTCCGGATCTAGTTCCACCTGCCCACCCAAACATTAGCGATCTCTCTCAAATTCGCAAGAGCCCGATGAAACAATACATCATTATCGGGCCGATTCTCCCGGTTATGAACAGGATAAAGGATCGCCGAGAGGAGGACACAATCCCAATTTTCGCAATAATTGCACGGACAAGGGAATCCTGAACGCCATAAGTCGTCGCTAAATTACACGCTTTATCGACTTGGTGACCATAGTACAAAAGTACTCAGGCGATGGAGAGCGCCTAGAAAACCGAAGTAAATTTTGGGACAATCCGCCCCAATACATCCCTAGTCCGAAACAAAAGGGTGCATCATTATCAAGCACCCGGTTGAATACCAAAACCCAAAACCCCTAAAGGGTACGGAACCGATCGAGGGTTGGCTCAACGGACCGCAAGATCCACAAGACGGTATGCCCACTCCAACACACAACCTTCGAGCGTGTTGGATACTACGGCAGTGGCCAAAAGTGGCGAGGCTTTTTAGCCCCGCAACCAACCCAGCAGAAGACCAAGACGGTATTAATAGCTTTCGAGACTTCCGATCAAATAACATGCGGAAACGAATAATCCGCAGCCTCGCCAAGTCTACCAAGTAGCAACAACAAATCCATGGAGCGACACGGCTATCACCTTCAACGCCAGCGATGAACCTAAATTCAACAGCTAGAGCACCAGCCACATTGGTCCTCATCCGATAGTGGACGGTTTTCGCCTTACTAAGGTACTCATGGATGGCGGCAGCGATTAAACCTCATCTATGAGGAAACCCTTCAAAAATGGAAATTGACCGAGCCGATTGAGCGAAGCAGCACAACCTTCGTGAGGGATAATCCCTAGTCGAGAAGTATGCTGCGCAGAAAATCACACTAGATGTAGTGTTCAGCCACCGGACAATTACAGTCCGAGGAGGTCACATTTCAAGTGGCCCCATTCGCAACGGATATCACGCTTTGTTAGGGCGAGAGGCATTCACAATTTTCCAAGCTATACCCCACCACGGGTACATGAAGCTCAAAATGCCCGGACCCAATGGGATAATCACTCGCCAGGATCCAGACACAAGACTGCTACTGAAAATAAGACAGCCGCACTAGCCCTAGAGGCATTGTCCGGCCCTAGCGGCAGAGGAACTAACCACGCCGCCCCACGGTGGATAGGGACGATGTGATACTCGATAAGAGGTCCAAGTCCACCTCTTTAAACCAGCAGACAAAATAGTCAAATTTCAGGTCCATCCAACGGACCCCACAAAGACGGCTCCATTGGGGCACAATTAAGTCCCGACGTCGGGCCACACTACGAGAATTCCTTCGAAAATTAGGACATTTTTGCCCGCACCTTCGACATGCCAGAATCCCACGCAGTCGGCAGAGCACAGCCTAAATATCCTAAAAGGATTCAAGCTACCAAACAAGCTCTTCGCGATTTTCCGAGCCCAAAAGACAGCAATGGGAGAAGAGCTAGCCAAACTCTTAGAAGCCGGATTCATCGAAATATAAACATCCGGATTGGCTAGCCAACTTAGTAATGGTACCAAAAGGACAAATCTCGCGCCTCAGACGATTTTAAAGACCTTAATAAGGCCCGTCCAAAGGACCTTTTCTCCCTCGTGATCGATCAAATCATCGATGCTACCGCATGGCACGATTCATTGTGCTTCTCGACGATACTCCGGATACCATCAAATCAAGATGGCGGAGAAAGATCAGGCCGCAACGGCATTCATTACTCCATATGGGCCATTCTGCTTCAACACAATTCCCTTCGACTCAAAAACGCCACGCAATATATCATCAAGATGATTCAAACATGTCCGCTACCCAGATAGGCAAAACAAGAGAGGCATACGAGACGATGTGGTCGCCAAGACCAAACACGCCGGAACTCTAGTAGAAGACTTGAGGGTGACTTTCGAAACCTCCGAGCATATGACATTAAGCTCAATCCGAAAATGCGCTTCGAATTGAAGCAAACCCGCCAAAATCCGAAGCTATGTCACAATTGGATATTCCAAAAGACCTCAAGCAGATATAAAACTAACCGGATGCGAGCGGCCTTAAGTCGCTTCATCTCCGCTTGGGAGAAAAGGCTCGCCTCTACCGCCTCCGCCAAGACCAACATTTCGAATGGACGGATGCCGCCGCAGCCGGACTCAAGAAATAAAGGCCATACCGGCAACAACCAGTTTCGCCGCTACCTAACCCGGGCGAACCTATGTTATTATATATCACAGAACACATCAAGTTGTCAAGGCGGTACTGCTGTTGAACGAGAAATGTAAGGGCACAATTTCTCTTCAAAACCGTGTACTACGATCCATCGCTCTAACTCCATGCAAATCCTTGCACCCACATTATCAAAAGATAGCGATGCGGTGTTCATGGCATCCCTAAGCCGCGACACTACTTTCAAGAGTGTTCAATAACGGTGGCCTCCGGTACCTCTCAACGATATTATAAACAATCGCGACACAACGGGCAGGATTGCAAATGGGCTATCGAGCTCTTACCATTTGACATAACCTACAAACCACGGCGAGCTATAAAGTCGCAGGTTCTCGCGGACTTCATCGCCGAATGGACCGTCAACTCCCTAAAGAGTACGGCGCAGATCTAACCGGATCATGCATTTCGACGGATCCAAAATGTTGGTGGCTTGGGGTCAAGCGCCGCCCCGACGCCCCAACTAGAGACACAATCCAATACGCATTTCAAATAATGTACATGGACTCCAACAACGCAGTTAATACGAGGCCCTTCTACATGGCCTCCGGATGGCAATATCCATGGGCATTCAACGCCTAGAGGTGCGGGATTCAAACCTCGCAATATCCCAAGTAAATGGAGACTTTGACGCCAAAGATCCAAAATGGCAGCTATCGCAACGCCGCCCTAAAATGTCACCGGTTCAAGGACTAGAATCCCACCATGTAGCCCGGATAATAACCAGCAGCAGACGTGTTAGCACGCATCGGCGCTGAACGAGACGCCGCCCCTCCAAACATCTTCCCCGAACGCTCTTTTAAGCCATCCAGATATGGGAAGAGGAGTCCGAAATAATAACCGCAAGCTGCATCACCTAACTCGCACTATTCTCGACACAATCGGCGTGCTCACCAATGAAATAACACCTTCACCACGTAAATAATGGCAGTAATTGCCCTGTGGATGTAACCATTCCTAGCCTACTTAATGCGGCAGAACTTCCCAAGACCAAAATGAGGCCCGCCGATAGTTCGGGCGATCTAAAGCCTACAAGGTCCATGAGGGAGAACTTTATAAGAAAAGCACAACCGAGTCCTTCAAAGGTGTATCTCAAGAGGAAGGGCTAAATCTCCGGTTGAAATTCACGCCGACCAAGGCGGGCACCACATCGCAGCCCGGCCCTTGTAGGCAAGGCCTTCCGCAGGATTTTATTGGCCGACAGCCCGGCAGATGCTCGATTTAGTCCAACGATGCGCGTTGCCGCCTCTTTGCTAATCAGAGCTACATGCCACCCACCGCCTCAAAACTATACCCATTACCCGGCCGTCATGTCCGGGGCTTGACATGGTTGGACCCTTAAAGGGGGAACCCACAAGCACAAATACTTATTGGTCATGGTGGACAAATTCACCAAATGGATTGAGGCCAAGCCGTTAAAACGGCAGAATCCGGACCGTGATAGACTTCATATCCGGGTAGTACACCATTTTGGCATCCCCACAAAGATCATCACCGATAACGGCATGAACTTCACGGCCGACGAGGTTAAACTCGTGCAAAAACATGGGCATTAAGCTCGATTACGCTCAATCTATCACCCCAAACTAACGGTCAAGTCGAGCGAGCAAATGGTCTAATCATGAGCGCATCAAACCTGCACTAGTGCGGTCCTCAAGGAATCTAACACGACCGGGTAGAGGAGCTCGACCAGACTGGGGCCATGGACCACGCCAAACCGAATCACCGGATTCACACCATTTTCATGGTATACGGCGCAGAGGCAGTCCCGCCTCACGATATAATTCATGACTCACCTCATGTGCGCATGTACGAAGAAAGAGAAGCCGAGCTAGATCGACAGGACAGTTTGGACGCCTTAGAGGAGGAGCGGGACGTGGCAAAGGCTCGTTCCGCATTTTATCAGCAGCAGGCTTGAAGATATCAAAGCAGAGAAGTGCGGGCCAAAACTTACAATGTGGGCGAACTTGTTCTACGCCTCACCGGACAAGAAAAAGGACAAACTTAAGCCCAAGTGGAAGGTCCTTCATCATCGACCAAGTCCTCGACCGGCGGAGCGCATCGCCCACGTAACGCCTCGACAACCGACTCGAGCCGAACCCATGGAACGCAGCCCGCCTCCAAAGATTCTACGCTTAACGCCGGACTCCGGGTTCGCCTCACCCCCGGCCCACCCCTTGTTTTTTACCGCCTCCGCCCTCCTCCTTCTTCCCACTTTTTTTCAATACCTTTATGGGCTGATTTGCGCTTTGCTCGCACACACTTGATGTGCTCCTCGCACTCATTATACCCGGGGCTTTTTAAATAGAAGCTTATTCATACGGGCTTCATGCCCAACACATGTGTCATACTTCCGCATGTACCTTTTATTCACCATTATATGCATCGACATGACTTAAGTTTTGGCTAAGCTGGGTTGCTCGCCTCTGTGCTTACCCCTATGTTCCCGATTGTTCGCTAGGAGGTAAAGGAGCACCTTCGCGATTGTTACCGCCGGTCACCGGATGTGTACCTCAGACCGGGTGAAGCCAAAAGCTAGCGTTTTAAGAGAATATTCGGTCGGTGACTTGAAAGATGATTTATTACTTACTTATTTATCTACCCCTGATGATTTTTCTGCTATTTTCGCAGTCCGCATTGCACTTTAGGGCATGCCTCCTGTGGAAAGGAACCCTTAACGGAACTATTCTCCCGGAAGATGTTTCTACTAACCATGTAATATGACATAACTAGTTGGGCACTTGTCCGATAAAGCAATTATGACCCCGACGCCTTGTCTCCATGCATGCCCCGGTTCTTTTTATAACCGTAAGGGTATTCGACACACCGGACTGTTGGGTCCCGAGGTTGAAGCTTAAACGGTCCGCAAAGACAAACGATCTACAATCCGCTAGAAGGCATTTTACATGTCATTTCAAATTACATCGCAAACCGACCGATTGTACTCCTCCTAAATCCCATCTAACAGTGCTGTCTAATTTACAACTCTGTTGGGAATATGTCGCGCCGCTTCTACTTGGCCGCACATCAAGCTCACAAGGATCTCCTTCCCATCAGCCCCGCAGTCCGACTCGCCATGTGGTTTGGGTCGACTGTAACGTGTCTTCACCATGGCCTGTGCCTCCTCGGTGCCCTAACGGCAGCCGATATCTTCCACAAACGGAGGCGCCGCCGCGTTCCCCAAGCTTCTCAAAGAAGCTCACCAAGGCCCTCGTAGGGAGACGGATGGCCATAAAGCATGAACGGCGCTACTCATCGCGTCGAACACGCTCGAGCAATTGCACTAGCTCGAAGTTGGTCACCCGCTGACTCAGCATTTCTCCGCAGGCGACCCGTGAGCACACCTAAAGACATATTTCGTCAATCGACTTCCTCGCCAATTCTTCTTTTCAAAGGAATTTGTTCAAGCACTTACTATAAATGCCGCGATGAAGCCGCTGATTCTCCTTCACGGAGCTGCATACCGGGCCCAACACCTTTCAGCTCTTCTCCTTGCCGGGTGGGCATCTTGAGCTTGTTTCTCCCCGCCGCACCTTCATAAGCACCTCTCGCCGCCTTTAGCTGCTGCAGTAGTTGTTGCTTGTCGATCTAGTCCGCGCCTCCGCAATATTATTGTCGATTCACGCCACACTTTGCTAAATAATTATCTTTCCAAAGTACGCCTTACCAGCTGGGTCTCGTGGCTCCCCTCGTATGCCAAAGGCGGCCTCAAGTTGGGCCTTGCACTCTTGGAGCTCCCGGGACAGCCGGGTATTCTTCTCCGAAGACCAAGATAATAATTGATCCTAAATCAGTTATTTCAACTATTTTAAGTCTCGAGGGCTAATGGAATATATAACTATTAAAATTACTTACCCGTATGTCTTTCACATACCGCCCGCGGCTCGTTAACCCATCTTGAGCGGCACGGAGGTGCGCGCTTCCGCTTTAAAGGCATTTAACGCCCGGGAGAAACACGCCACGAAGAACCGTCCGCGACGCCAGTGATTCATGGCGCCTCCACCTCGACCGGTGGCGACAACCTGTCGGCATCCTCCGCCGGAGGAGCATCCGCCACGCTTTGTATTCGCCTCCCGCACTATGCGTTGAGCATGCCCATGGAGGCTTGATTGGCAACCTCCTGACACCGCCCCATGAGCGCTTTTCCGAAAAGTTTTGAGCATTAATATACCTTCCGGGATCCTTCCTTAAAATAGCGGTGTCTGCATCACTGCGGCGACGCCTCGTTCGGCCAAGACTCCTCTTCCGCCTCGCCGGGCCGGATCGACCTTTGTTGGTCGGCCGCCGCTGGTTCGCTTCCCGCCTTTAAAGGCACATCCTCGCGATACACCATCAAGATGGGATGGTCGAATTGAGCGCTGATCAAACTATGGTGTCAAGACCTCGGTCGAGTCACCGGGAGGCCGAAAACAAACCAGGTAGTCAACCGTAATGGCATACTAGGCATTGTCTATGCTACGCTGGTGGAACACCCCATCAATCAGCTCCACCTTTATGTCCGGATCCTCTTCGAGGCCGGATCAAGGGATCGCTTTTGGATCCTCGTGGTCAGGAGCTAGGCTTCAGATGGCCTCCACGTCCCCAAGACAGCTCCCCGATCGAAATCACAGAGTAAGATACTTGACTTTAAAAAGTATGGATCGGGTAGATGAACATCCGCTACCCAGCTCCGAGGGTTATGCATAGAAAATCCATTCAACGGATTCTGCGAGGAAGTCCTCCTCTCCCTTGTACAAGCCGGACAGATCTTTGCCGATCGGCTGCCGAGCCTATCCCTTTGCGCCATGACGGTGGCGCCATCTTCCCCGCTGAAATCCCACATAGGGTGGCCCCTATATTGGAGTGGCTGCACCTCGTGATAATGCACGTGGCCATGACTCCAATCATGGTCAATCCGAATGGGCCAAGAACCTAATCCGCCCATCGATAATGGACGCCCTATCATCTTCCCGCTGAGGGCTCAAGGGCGCCAACTCAGCGCTTTCTTCAAGGGAGCATTGTTGAACTCGGAGGCCGATCCGGACCGGATCCGCAGAGGGCGCCCTTCATGTAGAACCATTCAAGGCTGCTTCGGACGCTTTCTTCGTGGTGCCGGATAGATATCCGTCCCGCATGCGCCATATTTCGCTCGCCCACTTGATATATCGACTTCCTCATGAGAACGGGTACGAGACAAAACAATCTCTTCCACAGGCAAAATGGGGCTCGATGCCCAAGAACAGCTTGCAAAAAGCTACGGCCCGCTGTGCAAAATGGAAGGGCGTGAGGTGGTGAAGTTGGAGTCCAGAGAACTCTTGGAGCCCCGGAGAAACGGATGTATGGGAAACCGAGTCCCCTTATTAGATAGGGGACAAAGCATACCCGCCCCTTTGAAGGGTTGGGGACGCCTCACTGCTTTCCACCCTTGTAGGTGGCCATCCGCTCGAACCGAACCATGAAACTGGGGAAGATATCCTCGTTTGAAGCACCACTAGCTCATTGTGGAATCGAGCATCTCCCCAATCTCCCGGCTTAGGGCTAGGAGCGAGAGGAGGAGCCGCTGCATATCCATGATGGAATGGATTTTTGTCACAGCGCTCGATGAGAACTTATGGATGGAGGATGGTGTGAGCTGGATCTAGATCCTCGCCTCTTGTAGGCGGCCTGCTCGCACGGCTTGGGGTAAATGTAAAATATCCCAGCCTTTCGTGATTCGTGACGACACGTGGAAGAAGGCCATTATTGGAGAGGCCAAGGAGCGCAACATTTATAAAGAAGTTTACACTATTCGACGGGAACATGAAGATCAAGGAGAACCCGCTTGCAACGCCGAAGACAATATACGCCACGGACTCGCTGTCAGCCAAGTCTGGTTCGGGGCTAATGAGGAGTTCCGGATTAGGGGTGTCCGGATAGCCAACTATCATCATCGGCCGACTCCAAGACTATGAAGATACAAGATTGAAGACTTCGCATTCCTGTCCGGATGGGACTTCCTTGGCGTGGAGGCAAGCTTGCGATACGGATATGTAGATCTCCTACCATTGTAACCGACTCGGTAACCCTAACCCTATCTCGTGTCTATATAAACCGAGGGTTTTAGTCCGTAGGATCTAACAACAATCATACCATAGGCTAGCTTCTAGGTTTAGCCTCTCGATCTCGTGGTAGATCCACTCTTGTAACACACATCATCAATATTAATCTAGCAGGACGTAGGGTTTTACCTCCATCAAGAGGGCCCAACTCGGGGTAAAACATCGTGTCCCTTGTCTCCTCGTTACCATCCGCCTAGATGCACAGTCGGGACCCCTACCCGAGATCCGCTGGTTTTGACACCGACATCGAGCATGCTCTGCTAAATCATCGACAAAGGCTACTAAGAGGGTGGTGGGTGGGCTTTGAATTTCTTCGTCAGTTCTGCATTCCAACCTTGCCGACCATAGTCCGCCAGGCTCTCCGACAAAGAGAGACTTTAGTGAATTCAGAATGTCAAGGGCGAAAATGCCGAGATGTCCGCGCAAGTACTCCATGATCGGGCGCCTCAATCGATTCGGGACAAGGTGCGGCGAAGGTTCGGAGTCCCAGACCTTGAGTCACAAGCTTCGCAGCGACAGGATAGTGTTCGGGCTTGATCGCCAGAGATTGCAGCCCCCGAGGCGGTGTCCACCACCCATCCTCGACATGCAATGGCCCGAGCTGAAAGTGTCGAGCGACACGGTGCAAGGTTCTAGGCACTGCTCGGCGGCAGTAGCCAGATCATGCCCATCGTGAATAAAGGCGGCGCCGGTGCGGGCTCAACCCGTCAAGATCAAGTCTCCGCGACGCCACCGTAGTTCAAATCTCCAAATCTGACTCGATGGCTGGGCGAAGCTTTCGATCTGCTTCGATGGCTAAGCAAATTGGCCCGCAGGTAAAGCCGCTAATCACGTAAGATCTGTCCGTGGAGAAAAGTTCACCTGGACCGCATCGTTGTTGACGATCGGAGGAGCCATCGGGCCTAAAGATGACGCATACGTAGGAACTCTCAATGAAAGCACCAATGTCGGTGTCAAACCGCGGATCTCGGTAGGGAGTCCCAATCGTGCGCCTAGGCGGATGGTAACAGGAGACAAGGGACACGACGTTTTTACCTGTGTTCGCCCCTCTCGATGGAGGTAAAACCCTACCCCGCTTGATTAATATTGATGATATGGGTAGTACAAGAGTAGATCTACCACGAGATCGTGGAGGCTAAACCCTAGAAGCTAGCCTATTGTATGATTGTTGTTCGCCCATTGACTAAAACCCTTCGGTTTATATAGACACCGGAGGGGTTAGGGTTACATAGAGTCGGTTACAATGGGAGGAGATCTACATATCCAGACGCTGCTTGCCTTCCACGCCAAGGAAAGTCCCATCCCACACGGGATGAAGTCTTCAATCTTATCTTAATAGTCCAGAGTCCGCCAAAGGTTATAGTCCGCCATCCGACACCCCTAATCCAGACTCCTCGCCATCATCGCTTGAAGACTTTCGATCAAGACTTTCTCAATTTCCTCCACCATCTTGTCTTCCCTACCGCTTATCCTGCTTACACGCTACATGTGCTCTGTATTTTCATTTCATCATGATTACTATGCTACTGCCTTGTTATGCATGCACCGAGTACTTATTCCGCAGCTTGTATATCGCCACTTAGCAAATTCTCAAGTAGTATTTCCTCGCTGATTTGATTTGTAAAATCGCCTATTCACCCCTCTAGTCGATATAACACACTTTCAATTGGTATGAGAGCAAGGTACTCCCTTTGTTCTCGGTGGGATTTTGGTTTAACTACCGGAGTTTTAGTTATGTCAACCGCAGTATTAAAGAAAATGTCATGCCCCATCTTTGATGGTCATGATTACCCCAAGTGGAAGGCCATGACGAGGAAGTGCCTCATGGTGATGAATAGTGAGTTGTGGATCACACTTAGATTGGTCTTACCAATCTATGCAAGATGGCGCATGCTGATGACATTTGCAAGTACACCTAGCTGGACATTATGGCGAAGGATATTGAGGGAGTCCTGGATTAGGGGGTGTCCGGATGGCCGGGCTATAACCTTTGGCCGGACTCCTGGACTATGAAGATACAAGATTGAAGACTTTGTCCCATGTCCCGATGGGACTTTCCTTGGCGTGGAAGGCAAGCTTACGATACAGTATATGTAGATCTCTCCCATTTCTAACCAACTCTATGTAATTCTTAACCCTCCGATGTCTATATAAATCGGAGGGTTTTAGTCCGAGGGATCTAACAACAATCATACCATAGGCTAGCTTCTAGGGTTTAGCCTCTCGATCTCATGGTAGATCTACTTGTACTACCCATATCATCAATATTAATCAAGGTGAGTAGGGTTTTACCTCCATCGAGAGGGCCCAACTGGGTAAAACATCGTGTCCCTTGTCTCCCGTTAACATCCGCTTAGACGCACAGCCGGGACCCCTACTCGAGATCCGCCGTTTTGACACCGCATTGGTGCTTTCATTGAGAGTTCCTCCGTGTCATCATCTTTAGGTCCGATGGCTCCTCCGATCATCAACAACGATGCGGTCCAGGTGAGACTTTTCTCCCGGATAGATCTTCCTATTCGGGCGGTTTTGCATCGCGGGCCAATTCGCTGGCCATCCGGAGCAGATCGAAGCTACGCCTCGCCATCGTGTCAGATTTGAAGATTGAACTATACGGCCGACGTCCATGGAGACTTGATCTTCGACGGTTTGAGCTACGCCGAAGCGCTACCAGACCGTCAGCGATGGGCATGATCTAGCTCGGCATTTAACGGTGACCTAGAGGTCAAGATTCGTGTCCGCCCGACCTCAGCCGAGCCGATCGCACTAATCGAGGACGGGTGGTTGGACACCGCTGGGGCTGCAATCTTTACGGCGATCGAGCCAACACCAGCCTTTGTCCTTTGCAAAGCTTAGACTCCAAGGTGCCGGACTCCTCCGACTCAACCTTCATACCGCCAATCGAATCCGACCGCCGATCATGGAGTTCACCGCTGACATTTTTCAAAGACTCGCCTTCGCGACATTCTGAATTCACTAAAGTCTCTTTATCGAGAGCCCCGCCGACTATGGTCAGCAAGGTTGGGATGCGACGATGAAGAAATTCAAAGCCCACCCACCACCCACTTCATAGCCACCGCCGATGATTTAACCGACATGCTCGACTTCGACCAAGACATCGACGGTATGGACGATGATGTAGGAGACGAACAGAACAAGCGCCTATAGGGCATCGGATAACCAATTCCCATCTCACGATGTATACATGGTGGACACACATAAAATAAAAGACGACAAGGAACAAGGATGCAACGAGGATCGCTCTCTAAAAGCAAGTAAAACGATATGGCCAGCGCCGCCCAAACCCCACCTCGACAGAGACAATAGCCATACGCACTCAGCCATAGAGCAGGGCTTAACCGGCGACGCATTTAACATGCCATCGAAAGCAACCGTCCGAACAGGCAACTTGATAAACAACCCGTCCCTCGGCGAAGATAACAGTCCGACGACTCATGCCGACAAGCTACCGGAGCAGTAAGAACCTCCACAAAGGCTCGCTGCCATCGCATGCAGTAGCCCTGAAAAGGCGTAAGTTGAAGCTCAAAACAGCGAAGATGCACTTTAACTAGATGGAGCAAAGTACTCAACATCGCAGACAAATACGGCGATACCGCCGCACAAAGAGCTACCCGAAGTGAAAATTGCTGTCGGAATTTGATGAGGAGGCCTTAGAGCCCCCGCAATCAAAAAATAAGGAAGCCACCCGGTCGGATAAACGATCCCATGGCCAACATAGTGCGGAAAATGGCGCCGACACAAGCCGCACACCGATCCGCACAAGGATTCGTGATCAAAAGATGGCCCAAATGATCTATCTACGGGCCAAGAAAGCAAGCTCTAGTAAGCAAAGTATCCAACATCACGACACACCCAAATATAGGGTGCCGCACACCCCTATGTTTCACTGATGAGGTGCCGGACCATGAATTTCCAGCGGATTCAAGCCCGTAAACATAGAGGCATATGACGGAACAATGCACTCGAGTCTGGATTGAGGATTATATCCTCCACATACACATGGCTAGAGGAGATGACCTCCGTGCCATAAAATACTTACCCTCAAGCTCAAAGGGCCAGCCCGCATTAGCTTAAAAGCCTCCCAAAAACACCATGGAAGTTGGGAAGAGCTCGAGGATGCCTTTCGGCAAATTTTCAAGGGACCTATGTCCGACCTCCGATGCGTAAGATTTAAGTCATATAACCCAACAACCCGGAGAGTCAGCCCAAACTGTGGAACATATTTCTTACTAAAAGAACCAGATAGTCGATCGTCTGGACGCCAAGGCTTAGCAGCTTTCAAACACAAGAGTTCAGATTTAATGGCTCGCTGCATATCTCGCCAAGAAAAGCCAAGAACAATGGCCGCATTAACAAGCCTCATGACCCGCTTTTGCAGTGAGAGGATAGTTGGTTGGCAAGATGCAAGACCACACCCAAGTACATCCGGGTTAGGGATGGAACGAAACCGCGACGCAGCAAGGACCAGCGCCGACCAAGGGAAACAGCCCAAGAGCACGATAGCTAACGCGATTCAAAAGCTCTCGCAGAATCGTAAAAAGATGCCCTCAAGGATAACAGGACGAGCTATCTAACCTAAAAAAATCTTGGACAAGATATGTCAAATCCACAGACTCCGGAAGCCCGCAAACCATACCCATAGAGATTGTTGGTCTTCAAGCAATCCGCAAACTCAACGCCGAACACAAGGGGCTCGACACACCAAGCGAGGACGATGACGAACCCCACAAGTGAGCACCGAAAACAAAAGAATTTCCCACAAGAAGTCAAAACAGAAACTCACTTCACGTGACAAGAGGGAAAACATAGTGGCGCCTATAGAGATACGCCGCCATACGGCCTATCCCAGAGGAGTCCCGCCACTGGTTGTTAAAACCAATCACCTTCGACCAATATGATTACTCTAGAAGTATCCAGAACGCAGGCCGGACTACCTTGGTATTAGATCCGATAATTGACGGACTCCACTTGACACAAGTCCTAATGGATGGTGGCAGTGATCTAAACCTGCTATATCAGGACACAATCCGCAAAATGGGGATAGACCTAACAACAATTCGTCATAGCAACACTTCCTTTCAAGGGGTAACGCCAGACCCGTATGCCCATTGTACGGGCTCTCTCCTCGCTAGAAGTTATGTTCGCTCACCCGACAACTTCCGCCGCCGAAAAGCTAACCTTCCACATCGCCCCATTCACAAGTAGCTATCAAGCACCGCTGGACGCAAAGCTTACCGCTTTTAACGCAATACCGATTATGCATCTCTTATACTTAAAATGCCCGGTCCATGAGGCATCATCTCATTAAAGGGAAATTTCGAGTGTTCCTCGAGCTGAAGAATCAGCGGCTGCCTTGACAGCCACACACTAAACCGCTCCACTGATCAAAGCACCTAAACAGGTCGCTCAGACTCGGACATGGCTAGACGAGTCCGCGAACATACAAGGGCTTACTAGCCGCATACACCCCGCATAAGGGCCCGCGCATGTACAACAAGAGACAATAAAGCTCAATTTTATTCATTTTTTGAATTGTACTTTGTTTATTTAATATAACGTACATTTTCATCGCTCTTTTTCAACTAAGTTCCTCTCTTTACAGATGAACACTGCATACACCCGCCCGTGATACGCACAACGGAGACACAAAGCAGACGCAAAGAGGGACCTGCTCCAAGGATTCTTTTCAGATTAAGACCCTGCTTAAACCTTTTTTACTGTCTCTTGTTGATACACATCCCCGGTTTCTTGCTATAACCGAGGTGGAGGCTGGCGCCTTGGCATGTGGCCACGCAGAATTTTGCTGCACTTAGACAATTGTGGCTTATTACTAAGGGCGCTTTTCAGCTTGCTTTCATAAAGACCGAATACCTTAGGGAGTGTTCGCGTCATGAGTTTGGCCTTATATGCATAAGTCTAAATCATGTCTTTGGTCAAATGTTGGGTTTGCCTGCCTCGTGTTTTGATGCCTTACGCCCGCTTATCCGCTAAGGCGCACAGGAGAACCATCGCGATTGTGCCCCGTTCGCTAGGCGAGCACCTCAAAGAGAGAAAGCCAAAACCGATCACAATGATATAGCGTGAGACTGGTCAACCACTGATGACCCGCCGGAATCTTTTAGGATTCTGTATAATTAACGGGTCGCTTCTCGCCAGTACACACGCCGCCTTCGACTGTGAGCGTGGTAGCCCCTAGGGGCTATATAGTAGCCCCACCGCCAAACTCCTATGGCTAAGTGAAAGTGATAAAGCATTATAGTCCGTTGCTCAGTTTGCTGCGCTATCACCTCCTTTATAGGACCAAGACGTTGATCATGTGAAAATGCGCTTCATAACACCCCGCATTATATGCGTAATGGGGTCATCATGACGCCATCTTTCGTGTTATATACATATACATTAATGGCCGCATATGAGGTATTTTAATTCTTGAAGGCACAAGTATAAAAGCTTTTATATTTCATCGAAACATTGTTTTACAATAATACATGTTATTCAACATAATATCCTTCGAAAGCACTCGCGCTCTCTATTAAACGAGCTACCTGCAGTAACTTCCTCGAAAATAGTGCTCGCGTGTACTGCTCCCTCGTCTCAATCTTGGGATGCAACATCGGTGGCCTTCATCTCCGCCAAGATGTCTTGACACGGGCAAGAGCCATCCGCACCCTCTATGCACGCCGACCTTTTCATTGCATTGATATGCGCACCGCACTCAAGGAACTGTTGCACCAAGTTAAAATGACTTCTTCGCTCGGCCTTTCCGCCACGATGACTCACGACATCCTTCATGGCGAGTCCGGATAACCTATTCAGCTCCGCCCATGTGGCCAAACAATCGTTAATGGAAGTGGCGCCTGGATTGTGGAACTACGACTAAAAAGCTTTTCCACTTCGTGATCATTTTGATCTCGGAAGTGTTCATACCGCCTTCGCTGACTTGCCGCCAAGCTCAGATAAGTATCCGCCAGACTCCACAGTGACGGTCCAATTGAGCATATTTAGGATCCCCGAACTTCATCCAAGATCATAAAGGGCTTTCCAAAGCCGCGATATCTCCGCCCCGACGAGCTCCTCCTTCATAGCTCTCATTGCAGAGCGAAGCATCCTTGGCCTCGGTAGCTCTCTCTCCAGTCCTTCCGTTCACCCGATCTTCCTTTTCAAGAAGCTTGTAGCAAAAGGGCAAGATTCTTCAACTTCATAGCCATCTCGCCATTTCTTGTTTCGGGCAAAGGAGCAGCCTATTCGGCTTTCAGCCTTCGTCAGCCTTTTAAGGCAGCCAGATCACTTTTCGTGGCTCTGCCTTGGCTCCCAAGTAGTTCCACCGGTTCT
>JAHIAM010005774.1:0-24872 GCA_021605205.1 Aegilops longissima | reverse complement strand
CTTCCACGCCAAGGAAAGTCCCATCCGACACGGACAAGTCTTCAATCTTGTATCTTCATAGTCTTGGAGTCCTACCGATGATGATAGTTCGCTGATCCGGACACCCCCTAGTCCGAACTCCTCGCAGTTCCCCGAATCGGGCTTCAGCGACGACGAGTCCGGGCGTGATATTGCCTTTCGGCGCTGCAAGGCGGTTCTCCTTCAATCTTCATGTTCCCGCCGAATAGTGTCCGCTTTTATAAATGTTACGCCCTTGGCTTCTACGCCTAATAATGGCCTCTTCTTCCACGGTATCGCATTTAATGCGTAAAGGTCGGATATATTTTTACATTTTACCCCTAGCAGTATGTAACGAGCCGCCTATAAGAGAGGCGAGGATCTAGATCCAGCTCACACCATCCTCCATCCGCAAGTTCTCATTGAAGCGCCCGACAAAAAAATCCATTCTATCATGGATAGCCGACGCTGCTCCTCCCTCTCGGCCCCAGCCCTAAGCCAGGAGATTGGGGAGATGCTCAGCCCACATGCGAAAGCTAGTGGTACTTCAAACCGAGGGATATCTTCCCCAGCTTCATGGTTCCGCTTCGATGCCGGACTAGCCACCCACAAGGGTGGAAAGCAAAGCGGAGAGCTGCCCCAACCCTTCCAAAGGGGAGCTGGTATGCTTTGTCCCCTATCTAATAAGGGGACTCGGATTTACATCCGCTTTCTCCGGGGCTCTTAGAGTTCTCACGGACTCAACTTCACCACCTCACGCCCGCCCATTTTGCACATCGCGGGCTTCAGAGCATTTTTTGCGAAAGCTGTTCTGGGCATCGAGCCCCATTTTGTGCTGTGGAAGAGATTGTTTTGTCTCTGCACCTCATTCTCATGAGGGGTCGAGATATCAAGTGGGCGGAGCCGAAATATGGCGATCGCCGGGACCGGATATCTATCCGCACCCGAAGAAGGCGCCCAAGACCGCCTTCGGAATGGTTTTCATGGAGGACGCCTCGCCGGATCCGCGTTCGGATCGCCTCCCGGAGTTCAACAATGCTCCTTGAAGAAACGCCTGAGTTGGCGCCATGAGCCCTCAACGGGAAGATGATAGGAGCGCCCATTATCCGATGGGCCGGATTAGGTTATCGCCCATCTGGATTGACCATGATTGAGTCATGGCACACGCAGCATTATGCGAGGGGTGCAGCCACTCCAATATAGGGGCCACCCATGTGGGATTTCAACGGGAAGACGACGCACCCGGCCATGGCCAGCAGAGGGTCAGGCTCGGCAGCCGATCCGGCAAAGATCCCGTCCTGCTTGTACAAGGGAGAGGAGGAGGACTTCTCCGCAAGAATCCGCTGAATGGATTCTATGAATAACCTCTGAGCTGGGTAAACGGATCGCCGCTCTACCCGATCCATACTTTTAAAGTCAAGTATCTTACTTGTGATTTCGACGCAGAGCTGGCGCCGGGACGGAGGGCATACGGCCTAACTCCACAGCCCGAGGATCCGGAAGATCCCTTGATCCGACCTCCAAGATGATCCGGACATAAAGGTGGAGCTGATTGACGGGTGTTCCACCAACGTAGCATAGACAATGCCCTAGTCGCCATTACGGCTGACTACCCCGGTTTGTTTCGCCTCCTGTGACTACGTACCAAGGTCTTGACACCATTATTTGATCCTCAGGCCAATTCTGACCATCCCATACCGATGGTGCATCGCAGGAGGTGCCTTTAGGTGGAAGCCAACACGCGCGGCCGGCCAACAAGGGTCATCCCGCCCAAAGAGCGGAAGAGGAGCGCGACGCGAACCGGAACGGCCAAGAATCGGTACGGAGCACCGCTATTTTTAAGGGAAGGATCCCTAGGAGGTATATTAATGCTCATAACTTTTCCAGAAGAGCGCTCACCGGAGAGTGTCCGGAGAGGTTGCAATCGTTTTCCGCCGCCATGCTCCAACGCATGGTCCGTGAGGGGAGGCGAATACAAGGCGTGAGCCGGACGCCTCCGACGGAGGATGCCGACAGTCTGTCCGCCACCCGGCCCGAGGTGGAGAGCGCCATGAATCACAAGCGCCGCCGACAGTTCTTCGTGACGCTGCGGTTCTCCTCGAGGCGCAAATGTCTTTGAAGCGGGAACGCTGCACTGCCGCAAGGCCAAGATGGGTTAACCAGAGCAACGGAGCAAAGATGTGAAAGACATATGGGTAAGTAATTTTAATAGTTATATATGCCAAGAGTCTCGAGACTTAAAATAGTTGAAATAACTGATTTAAGGATCAATTATGATGCAAGATCTTACGGAGAAGAATACCCATCTGTCCTGTGAGCTCCAAGAGTGCAAGGCCCAACTTGAGGCTGCACTGCCGCCAGTGGGGAGCCACAGAGACCCCCATCTGGTAAGACGATTTTGAAAAGATAATTATTTAACAAAGTGCGGCATGGATCTGACAATAGTATTGCAGAGGGCGCCGGACTAGATCCGGACAAGCAACAGCCAAGGCTGGGCAGCCTAAAGGCCAAGTAGAGGGTGCTTATGAAGGTGCAGCAGAGAGAAACAAGCTTCAAGATGCCCACACCCAGCGAGGAGAAGAGCTGAAAGGTGTTCGGGCCCAGCTGTCTAGCTCCGGAAGGAGAATCAGCGGCTCCGTCGCGACATTTATAGTAAGTGCTTGAACAAGTTCCTTTGAAAAGAGGAATTCAGCGAGGAAGTCGATTGATGTAAATATGTCTTTAGGTGTGCTCACAGTGTCGCCTTATGGAGGAAATGCTCGAGTCAACGGGTGACCAACTTCCCGAAGCTAGTGCAATTGCTCGAACGTGTTCGGCAAAGCGGCGAGTAGCGCTGCTCATGCTTTATGGCCATCCGCCTCCCTACCCGAGGGCCTTTGGTGAGCTTGCCGAGAAGCTGTGGGAGCACGGCGACGCCCGCTTGTGGAAGATATCGGCCGCCGCCAGTGGCGCCAGGAGGCTCGGGCCATGGTGAAGACATCGCTACCCGGTTATTGACACCAAACCACATGGCCGAGGTCGGACTATGGGGCCTGATGGGAAGGAGATCCTGTGAGTTGATGTACGCCAAGTAGAACTCGGTCATGAATATTCCTAACAGGATCTGTAAATTAGACAGCTCTGTTAGATGGGATTGAGGAGGAGTACAATCACCGGTTTGACGATGTAATTTGAAATGACATGTAAAATGCCTTCTAGCCGGATTGTAGATCGCTTGTCTTTGCGGACTGCTTCGCTTCAACCTCGGGACCCAACAGTCCCGAGTGTGTCCGAATACCCTTATGGTTATAAAAGAACCGGGCATGCATGGAGACAAGGTGTTCCGGTCATAATTGATTTATCGATAAGTGCCCAACTAGTTATGTTATATTACATGGTTAGTAAGAAACATCTTCCAGTGAGAATAGTTCCGCTAGGGTTCTTTTCGGGAGGCATGCCCTAAAGTGCAATGCCGGATCGCGAAAAATAGCGTAAAAGCATCCGGGGCAGATAAATAAGTAAGTAATAAATCATATTTCAAGTCACCGAATCAATATTCTCTTAAGAATGCTAGCTTTCTTCACCAGTCCGAGGTACACATCCGTCTCGACCCGCAGAATAATCGCAGAGGTGCTCCCTTTACCTCCTAGCCGAACAATCGGGAACGAGGGGTAAGCACAGGAGCCGTGCAACCCAGCTTGGCCAAAACTTAAGTCATATCGATGCATATAATGGTGAATAAAAGGTACATGCGGAAGTATGACACATGTATTGGGCATGAAGTCAGATGAATAAGCTTCTGTTAAAGAAGACCCTGTGTATAATGAGTGCCAGAGCACATCAAGTGTGTGCTAACAAAGCGCAAATCAGCCCATAAAAGGTGGATTAAAAAAAGTGGAAGAAGGAGGAGGATGAGAGAAGAAAAAAAAGGTGGACGGGAGGAGATGAACCGAGTCCGACGTTAGGCGAGAATCTTCGGAGACGGGCTGCGCTCCATGGGTTCGCCGAGTCGGTTGGTCGTGATGCATATAGACGGTATGTCTACCGCCGTCAGACTTGGTCGATGATGAAGGGACCTTCCCACTTGGGCTTAAGTTTGTCCTTTTTCTTGTCCGGCAGCGAGGAACAAGTTCGCCAACATTGTAAGTTTTGGCCCGCATTTCTCTCGCTTTTGATATCTTCGAGCTGTCTGCCGATAAAATGCGGAACGAGCCTTTGCCACGCCCCGCCTCCTCTAAGGCGCCCAAACTGTCCTGCCGATCTAACTCGGCTTCTTTTCTTCGCATATGCGCACACGAGGTGAGTCATGAATTATATCGCAGGGCGAACTCGTCGCTACCAGATACCATGAAAAATGGTGTGAATCCGTAGTTCGGTTTACGTGGTCCGCAGCCCTAGAGTACGGAGTCGAGCCCTCTACCCAAAGGCGTGTTAGATTCCTTGAGGGACCGCACTAGTCCGGGTTTGATGCCAGCCATGATTAGACCATTTGCTCGCCGACTTGACCGTTAGTTTGGGGGTGATAGATCTGAAATAATCGAGCTTAATGCCCATATTTTTGCAATTCAGAGTTTAACCTCGTCGGCTGTGAAGTTCGTGCCGCTATCGTGATGATGATGTGGGGACGCCAAACGGTGTACTACCCCGGATATGAAGTCTATCACCGGTCCGGATTCGCTGCTTTTAACCGCTTGGCCTTTCAATCCATTTGGTGAATTTGTCCACCATGACCAATAAGTATTTGTCTGGGTTCCCCTTAAGGGGTCCAACCATGTCAAGCCCCTGCATCGCGTAACGCTGTGTAATGGGTATAGTTTGAGGGCGGTGGGTGGCATGTGGCTCGATTAGCAAAGAGCTGGCAACCGACGATCGTTGGACTAAGTCCCGAGCATCCGCCCGGCTGTCGGCCAATAAAATCCTCAGCACGGAAGGCCTTGCTTACAAGGGCCCGGCTGCAAGGAAGCCCGGCCGAGTCCGGGCGTGAATTTCAGCCAGAGATTTCGCCTTCCTCTTCGGAGATACACCTTTGAAGGACTCCGTTGTGCTTTTCTTATAAAGTTCTCCTCATGGACCTTGTAGGCTTTAGATCGCCGAACTATGCAGCGGGCCTCATTTTGGTCTTCGGAAGTTCCCGCAAGATTAAGTAGGCTAGGAATGGTTCTGTCCATCGGGCAATTACTGCCATTATTTCGTGAGCTGAAGGTGTTATTTCATTGGCTGAGCCGCCGATTGTGTCGTAATGGTCTGAGTTAGGTGATGCAGCTGGTTCGGATTGTTATTTCCCACTCTCTTCCCATAATACGGATGGCTTAAAGAGCCGCTCCAGAAGATGTTTGGAGGACGGCGCTCGCTTCGCTACTGGCGCGTATAACACGCCCGCTGCTTGGTTATTATCCCGGCTACATGGTGGAATTCTAGTCCTTCGAACCGAGCTGACATTTTTAGGACTACGCTATGTAAGCTGCCATTTTTGGATCTTTACGCCAAAGTTCCATTTACTTGGGATATTGCGAGGTTTGAATCCTCAAGACCTCTAGGCGTTGAATGCCCATGGAGATTGCCATCCGGAGGCCATGTAGAAGGGCCTCAGATTCGCCGCGTTGTTGGAGTCCATGTACATTATTTGAAGTACGATTGATTGTGTCTCCGCTAGACGCCAGACGACGCCAGCCCCAAGCCAGCCAACATTTTGGATCCGTCAAATGCATGATCTAGTTGAGTACGCGGCTGCATTTTTAGGGAGTTCGCTTCGTCCATTCGCCGCACGGTTAGCCAGTAACTCATGCGATTTTATAGCTCGCCGTGGTTTGTAGGTTATGTCAAATGGTAAGAGCTCGATAGCCCATTTTGCAATCCTGCCTGCTATGCCGCGATTGTTTATAATATCGTTGAGAGGTACTTCGAGGCCACCGCTATTGAACACTCTTGAAAGTAGTGTCGCAGCTTCCGGATGCCATGAACACCGCGATGACGCTATCTTTTGATAACGTGGGTACCGGATTTGTATGGAGTTAGAACAAAGGATACGAGTACACTCGGTTTTTGAAGAGGGAATTTGTTCCTTCGCTTTCGCTCAACGACGAAAACCGGCCGACAACTTGATGTGTTGCTGCGATATATAATAACATAGGTTCGCTTCAGGTTGGGCGCGCCAGAACCGGATTTGTTGCCGTGATGGCCTTTTATTTCTTGGAGTCTGCCGCGGGCAGCATCCGCCCATTCGAATGTTCGTGCGCGCGGAGGAGGCGGTAGAGGGCAGAGCCTTTTCTCCCAAACGGGAGATGAAGCGATTTGAGGCCGCTTATGCATCCGTTAGTTTTGTATCCGCTTGAGGTCTTTTGAAATATCCAATTGTGACAGAGCTCGGATTTTGGCCGGTTTGCTTCAATTCCTCTACCGGATACGATGAAGAATCAAGAGCTTTCCTGCTGGTAATCAAGACGCATTTTTCCGGATTGAGCTTAATGTCATATGCTCGTGAGGTTGTCGAATGTCACCCTCAAGTCTTCTACTAGAGTTCCGACGTGTTTGGTCTTGACGACCACATCGTCACGATGCCTCTACTGTTTTGACTATCCGGGTAGCCGCATATGTTTGAATCATGCGCTGATATGTTGCGCCGCTTTTTGAGTCCTAAGGGCATTGTGTTGAAGCTGAATGGCCCATATGGAGTAATGAATGCCGCTGCAGCCTGATCTTTCTCCGCCATCTTGATTTGATGGTATCCGAGTATACGAGGAAGCACAATGAATCGTGTCTCGGTAGCATCGATGATTTGGTCGATGCGGGGAGGGGAAAGGGTCCTTGGACATGCCTTGTTAAGGTCTTTAAAATCGACGCAGGCGCCTGTGGATTTGTCCTTTTTGGTACCATTACTAGATTGGCTAGCCAGTCCGGATGTTTTATATCTCCGATGAATCCGACTTCTAAGAGTTTGGCTAGCTCTTCTCCCATTGCTTCGCCTTTTTGGGTTCTGAAAATCGCCAAGAGCTTGTTTGACGGCTTGAATCCTTTTTAGGATATTTAGGCTGTGCTCGCCAAATCATGTGGGATTCCCGGCATGCTCGAAGGGTGCCAGAAAAAATGTCCCAATTTTCCCCAAGGAATTCTCAGAAAAGTGGCTTCGACATCGACTCTAATTGTGCCCCAATGGAGGCTGTCTTTGTGGGGTCCGCTGGATGGACCTGAAATTTGACTATCTCTGGGTCATTGGTTTAAAAGAGGTGGACTTGGACCTCTTATCGAGTATCACATCGTCCCCTATCCACCGTGGAGCGCAGCAGAGTTAGTTCCTCCGCCGCTTAGGGCTTCGGACAATGCCTCTAGGGCCAAGGCGGTTGTCTTATTTTCAGCGCCGAGTGCTGTATCCGGATCATCCGGCGAGAGTGATTATCCCATTGGGTCCCGAGCATTTTGAGCTTCATGTACCCGTAGTGGGGTATAGCTTGAAGATTGTGAATGCCTCTCGCCCTAACAAAGCGTGATATCCGCTGTAATGGGGCCACTTGAAACGTGATCCTCTCGACCTGTGAATTGTCCGGTGAGCCTAACACTACATCTAGTGTGATTTTTCCCGCAGCGCATTTCTCGATTAGGGATTATCCCTCCGAAGGTTGTGCTGCTTCGCCAATGCGGCTCCAGCCAATTTCCATTTTTGAAGGGTTTCATAGATGAGGTTTAATCACCGCCGCCATCCATGAGTACCTTAGTAAGACGAAAACCTCCACCATCGGACCGAGGACCAATGCGGCCGGTGCTCTAGCTGTTCGAATTTAGGTTTCGCCGGGCGCTGAAGGTGATAGCCGTGTCGCCCATGGATTTGTTGTTGCTACTTGGTAGACTTCGGCGAGGCGCGATTGTTCGCTTCCGCATGTTATTTGATGCGAAAGTCTCAAGACTGTTAATACCGTGACTGTATCGCTGGGTTGGTTGCCCGGGCTAAAAGCCTACGCCTACTTTTGGCCACTCGTGTAGTAGTATCCAACACGCCAAGGCTGTGTGTGTGGAGTGGCGCCTGCATCGCGGGATTTTGCAGGTCCGCTGAGCCAACCCTCCAAAGACGGTTCCGCATCCTTTAGGGGTTTTGGTCTTTTGGTATTCAACCCGGTGCTTGATAATGATGCACCCTTTGTTTCGGACTAGGGATGTATTCGGGCCGGATTATCCCAAAATTTACTGGTTTTCCAGCGCCTCCATCGACAATACTTTTGTACTATGGTCAGCAAGTCAAGAAAGCGTAATTTCGCTGACGACTTATGGCATTTAGGATTCCCTTGTCCGTGCAATTATTGCAGAAAATTGGGATTGCGCTCTTCTCGGCAGTCCTTTATCCTGTTCATTACCGTGAGGAATCTGCCCAAAGAATGATGTATCGCTTCAGCGGCTCTGCCGAATTCGAGAGAGATCGCTAATGTTTGGGTGGACGGGTGAACTAGATCCGAACCCGGCCCCATTTAGGACTCAAGGGCCGAGAAGTTTCCTAACTTGGAAGTTTGATTTTTGAGTGTTATCCAATGAGTCCAACCCGTACCGACTTTTAAGTTTAGGGCTTGATCGACATCCGCCCCTCCGCAGGAACTGCATGGAGGGATCGGGAATCCGGACGAATCTAGTCCTTAAGATACAAGAAGAATCGCCGCATTGCTGCTCTATCACAGCAACATGATAGGTAGCCCGGGAGAGTTGATCTCTCTCGATCGGTTTTAGGTCTGATCCGTCAGAGTGCGGGCGACTCCTGTATGCGTATGATGTGATCCAAGAGCTCGCTTATGGAGGAGAGCTCAAATCTGTTCGACAAGTTCCAACTAACTCGAGATTGGTTTTGATGACTCGAGAGGTCATCGTCTTGCATGCATGGCCGGGTTGGCGGTCATAAGAAAACCACCTAGTCAAGAGTTCGGCCAGCGCCAAGGCTCCTTTGGTGATAGTATCGCCTTTAAAAGACGAGATGAGGCATCCTACCGATGGCATTTACATACGTAGGGAACTCTCAATGAAAGCACCAATGTCGGTGTCAAAACCGCGATCTCGGTAGCGGGTCCCAACTCCGTGTTCAGGCGGATGGTAACAGGAGACAAGGGACACGATGTTTTACCTGTGTTCGGCCCTCTTGATGGAGGTAAAACCCACGCCCCGCTTGATTAATATTGATGATGTGTGTTACAAGAGTGGATCTACCACAGATCAAAGAGGCTAAACCCTAGAAGCTAGCCTATGGTATGATTGTTGTTCGTCCCACGACTAAAAACCCTCCGGTTTATATAGACACCGGATAGGGTTAGGTTATACAGAGTCGGTTACAATGGTAGGAGATCTACATATCCGTGACGCCAAGCTTGCCTTCCACGCCAAGGAAAGTCCCATCCCACACGGGACTAAGTCTTCAATCTTGTATCTTCATAGTCTTGGAGTCCGCCGATGATGATAGTCCGCTATTCGACACCCCTAGTCCGAACTCCCTCACACGCGTTTCCCCATCCTCGACCATCTCACCAACGGCGCCCGCAGCAGTACACAAGTGCAAGCATCTCTACAGCCGCACTCGCTAGCCTCCGTAAAGAGAGTTGGCCGAGTAATCCCTTGTGAGTTTGAAGTAGTCGCCGCGGTGCCTTCACTCCTCCACAATGTGCAAAACAATGGTTTCGTGATGCGTAAAACGGGCGATTTAAACCATGGATCATCCGGATAAAGTAGGTTTGGGAGGAAAGTAGTCTCAGCAAGAGCTTTGTTCCTGACACCTGTCCTGCTGATCACTCTTTCTCCATTTGATTAAGCCCTTGAAGTTGAGAATATGCTCCACTTGTCGGTCCATTTCTCTTGCGTGCTCATGAGCATGATCATGTCCACTTCTTCGCTCAATCCGACGAATTGAAGAACCGATCTTGGAAAATTTGGTCAAGTTCGCGGGTCCATACTCCTCATCCGGCTAAAGCATCGGAATCCATCGCTTAACCCGACAAAATCACAAAAATCGGCCGACAATGTGTCGAATACATCAAACGCAAGGCTGAGCCGAGAGTTGCTCTGACGCATTACGATGGCGTCTCGCGGTCATGACGACGCCCCTCGCAGCGAGGACGGAGGGCTCTTCCGGAGTTGGTGGCGAGAGCCTAGGAACGGCTAAGGAGCTGGCGCGCTCGAGCCCGAGACGGACGGGCGGAGGAGGAAGAAGAGAGGAGATAGCAAATGGATCCGGCTGGTCTTCGGGTGGATTTGGTGCATTTGGGGTGGGGTCTGACTGCGGGTCCGACGTGGCGGGATGTCGGGCGCTTCATATCCGCCCCATATTTGGGTTGATATGGGGGTGCCGGTCACCTGCGCGCTTGAGGGCCATTTAAGGGCCGACTGCCCGGGTAAAAAAATCATGATCGGACAAAGGACTCGGCGCATCTACCGGGCGTAGTGAGGCCAGTTTGAAAGGTCCGCTGTAGATGCTCTTACACTTACAAGGCTGAAGTTTGAATAGCTATCATTACTACAAAAAAAATACACTTCCGTGATGATACGCGGTTTGTCACAAGAGGTCGCGTTTTGTCATCGCATATACATCCATGACAAATTTATGACGTAATCAAGATAGTCATACTCGTGGCCGTCAGTCAAGTGTTCCATGACATTACTAAAATTATCATCACGGAATTGTCCACTTTCATGACGATAAATCGCAATACACGTAAAGGGTGACCGGCTACATGGCATCCACCGTAATGGAACGCCGCTAAGCTATCGGGTCGGGTTTTGGAAGAATTGGGACTAAAGGTCTAGGGCATTAGTAACGACCCTTTAGTCCTCGGGTTCAGAACCGACAAAAGGCCCCAACCAACCGACATGATGGCGGTTTTTCTACTAGTGGTGTAAAATCATCTTTGGCTGAGGAAACACGGTCGCTCACCGCCGGAGAAATGTCATCCACTCATTGGATGTATATGCCTTATGATACGTCGACACGCGGGCACGCACTCCAACAAGTTTAATTGGGCCGATTTCAATTAAAGGCCCACAAGTTTTATGGACTCATAATAGGTCGATCAGCTAAAGGCCCACAAGATTTTATGGACCATAATGGGCCAGCCAGCCTAAAGGCTCACGAGATTTTATGGGCCATAATGGGCCACCTGTGTAAAGGCCCACATGATTTTATGGGACATAATGGGTCCGCCAGCTAAAGGCCCACAAGATTTTTGTGTGCCATAATGGGTCGCCTGTAAAGGCCCACAAGATTCTTTATGATCATAATGGGCCGCCCACCTAAAGGCCCACGAGATTTTCCGACATTAATGGGCTGACCCATCTGTAGGCCCACAAGATTTTGAGGACCCTAGTAGGCCGACCCATTAACTAGTCGCCATGTTTTGGGCCAAATGTCGGCCCATATCTCGATCCGGTCCATTAATGGCCTCACAACGCTCCGCCTAAAAGTGGCCTATATGAGATTCGCCCGTTATAAGCCTACCACGCTCCCGGCCAAATTACGCCCAGATCAGGTCCGAATTCTTTAAGAGGCTTTGGGCTCTCATTATGGACTATATCAAATTGCCCAAGAATCGGACACTATGCTTTTGGGCCCACTTGCTAAAGGCCCACTTAGTAATTCGCCTGATATTAGTTTTGGCCTGTTAAGGGCCCGCTAACGCTTTCGCCCTATATTAATTTCGCCGTTAAAAGCCCACTATATAGTTGGGCCTAACTACGTCTGACGATCCATCCGCCCGCTCGCTATACCGATATCCGACAATAAATAAGGACCGAGACAATTTTGGCTCGTTAAAAGCCCGTGATTTGATTCACACAATCATGGGCCGGGTTCATTTCGGCTGTCACTCGCCTGTGAGCTGTTCGCACGCTTGTGCCCAACTCTACATCGTGATTGCATGATTTTGCCTGATTATGTACCGTAATATTACGGTTGGCCGTTTATCATGTAAGACATGATATATATATATATATATATATATATATATATATATATATATATATATATATATATATAGTAAAATAACTGCAGCATCGTGAATAAGAAAAACCTAGACTATACAATAAAGAAATTACGGCATATTACATCCATTGGGCATCAAAGTTCGCCACTATGATAATAAAGCACAAGCAGACAGCAGATTATACACATCGGGCATCAAAGATCACCATCAATGCAAATAAACACGCCGACAAAATAATATACAAAACCGACATCACTTCAATAGAGTTCAAGAAAGGTTAGCCTCATTGGGAGCTGCAACAAGAAGAAGTCGAAAGCAAGATGATGAGATCGCCGCTTGTTCAACACTTATATCTTCCTCACTCCGAAAGATAAACAAGCGTGTGAGATGACAGGTTTTGCACGAGAAGTATCAAGCATGACAATTCATCACATTTCATACCGATTTAATAAAGTGACACAGTTTAAAATTGCATTAACACAATATGGTATTGTTCAGGTCAAGACATGGCAGGAAATGACATTGTGAAGGAGTTGCCGCTTCCACGACAACACCGGATTACAGATCAAGAACTCATAAGTATCAATAGTTAGTGTGCTGTCAATTTATACCATTTCAGATCGGCAAATAAATAGATAATTTAAATAATAGTAGAATGATATGACATTGTTCATAGTTAAGACATTGCAGAATATGACATTGTGCTGAAGAGTGGGTAGGTTCACCACACACCACCGGATTACTGGATGAAGAATAGAAGCATACATGCAAAGGCAAAAAGAAGATCACTTGCTCAGAGTAGTTTAATTTACATGGTATGAAGAAGGAACTTGGTTGTACAACTGAAAACTTAAATTGAGAATGGACAAACTTTTTGTTTATGAACTACATAATAAACTTTAAATAAGCAATTTGATGCAAACCACCAAAAATAAATATTTGCAGTCATGCCTAACCAAATATATGGAAATATGCCCTAGAGGCAATAATAAAATGGTTATTATAATATTTCTTTGTTCATGATAATTGTCTGTTATTCATGCTATAACCGTGTTATCCGGAAATCGTAATACACGTGTGAATACATAGACCACAACATGTCCCTAGTAAGCCTCTAGTTGACTAGCTCGTTGATCAACAGATAGTCATGGTTTCGACTATGGGCATTGGATGTCATTGATAACGGGATCACATCATTAGGAGAATGATGTGATGGACAAGACCCAATCCTAAGCATAGCTCAAAGATCGTAGTTCGCTTAGCTAAAGCTTTTCCAAATGTCAAGTATCATTTCCTTAGACCATGAGATTGTGCAACTCCCGGATACCGAGGAGTGCTTTGAGGTGCCAAACGTCACAACAGAATCGGGTGACTATAAAGGTGCACTACGGTATCTCCGAAAGTATCTCTGGGTTGGCACGAATCGAGATCGATTTGTCACCCGTATGACGGAGAGGTATCTCGGGCCCACTCGGTAATGCATCATCATAATGAGCTCAATGTGACTAAGTGTCCGTCACGGATCATGCATTACGGTACGAGTAAAGTGACTTGCCGGTAACGAGATTAAACGAGGTATTGGGATACCGATGATCGAGTCTCGACAAGTAACGCATCGATTGACAAAGGGAATTGTATACGGATTGATTGAATCTCGACATCGTGGTTCATCCGATGAGATCATCGAGGAGCATGTGGGAGCCAACATGGGTATCCAGATCCCGCTGTTGGTTATTGACCGAGAGGCGCCTCGGTCATGTCTCAGATGTCTCCGAACCCGTAGGGTCTACACACTTAAGGTTCGGTGACGCTAGGGTTATTAGGAAGACTTGTATGTGATTACCGAATGTTGTTCGGAGTCCCGGATAAGATCCCGGACGTCACGAGGAGTTCCGGAATGGTCCGGAGGTGAAGATTTATATATGGGAAGTTGTCATACGGTCACCGGAAAGGTTCGGGGGCATATCGATATTGTACCGGGGCCACCGGAGGGGTTCCGGGGGTCCACCGGGAGGGGCCACCTCTCTGAGGGCCTCATGGGCCGAGGGGCAGGTAACCATCCCCGGAGGGCTGGGCGATTCACCCTTGGGCCCATGCGCCTAGGGTTGGGGAAACCCCAGTGGGGCGCCTTGCTTGGGTGGCAAGCCCTCCCTTGGCAGCCCCTAGATCTCATCTAGAGGAGGCCGCCCCTTCCCTTCCCCTATAAATAGAGGAGCGAGGGAGGGCTGCACACAACATCCAAGGCGCAGCCCTCCCTTCCCAACACCTCCTCCTCCGCTAAGAGCTTGGCGGCCCCGCCGAGTATCGCCTCCACCACCACCAAGTCGCCGTGTCGCTGCCGGAGCTCTTCCTCAACCTCTTCCTCCATCTTGCTGGATCAAGGCGCGGAGACGCCTCCGCCTGCACGTGTGTTGAACGCGAGGTGCTGTCCGCTCAAAGACAAGGATCATCGGTGATTTGGATCACGCCGAGTACGACTCCTCAACCCCGCTTTCTTGAACGCTTCCGCCGCGATCTACAAGGGTATGTAGATGCACTCTTTCTCTCGTTGCTAGATGAACTCATAGATTGATCTTGGTGAAAGCGAGAAAATTTTTATTTTCTGCAACATTCCCCAACAAAGGGCATCATGAGCTAGGTCTATGCGTAGTTCTCTTTGCACGAGTAGAACACAATTTGTTGTGGGCGAGATGTTGTCAACTTTCTTGCCACTACTAGTCTTATTTTGCTTCAGCGGTATTGTGGGATGAAGCGCCCGGACCGACCTTACACGACGCTTACGTGAGACAGGTTCCACCGAATCGACATGCACTAGTTGCATAAGGTCGCTAGCGGTGTCCGCTCTCCCACTTTAGTTGGAGAGGATTCGATGAAAAGGGTCCTTATGAAGGGTAAATAGAAGTTGGCAAATCACGCTGTGGCTTTTACGTAGGTAAGAAAACGCTCTTGCTAGAACCCTATTGCAGCCATCAGAAAACATGCAACAACAATTAGAGGACGTCTAACTTGTTTTTGCAGCATGTGATTGTGATGTGATATGGCCAAAAGTTGTGATGAATGATGAATGATATATATGTGATGTATGAGATCATGTTCTTGTAATAGGAATCACGACTTGCATGTCGATGAGTATGACAACCGGCAGGAGCCATAGGAGTTGTCTTAATTATTGTACGACCTGCGTGTCATTGATTCAACGCCATGTAATTACTTTACTTTATTGCTAAACCGTTAGCTATAGTAGTAGAAGTAATAGTTGTCGAGCAACTTCATGGAGACACGATGATGGAGATCATGGTGTCAAGCCGGTGACAAAGATGATCATGGAGCCCCGAAGATGGAGATCAAAGGAGCTATATGATATTAGCCATATCATGTCACTACTATTTGATTGCATGTGATGTTTATCATGTTTTTGCATCTTGTTTACTTAGAACGACGGTAGTAAATAAGATGATCCCTCATAATAATTTCAAGAAATTGTTCCCCCTAAATGTGCACCGTTGCGAAGGTTCGTTGTTTCGAAGCACCACGTGATGATCGGGTGTGATAGATCCTAATGTTCGAATACAAGGGGTGTAAGCCAGATTTATACACGCAAAACACTTAGGTTGACTTGACGAGCCTAGCATGTACAGACATGGCCTCGGAACACGGAGGACCGAAAGGTCGAGCATGAGTCGTATAGAAGATACGATCAACATGGAGATGTTCACCGATGTCGACTAGTCCGTCTCACGTGATGATCGGACAAGGCCTAGTTAACTCAGATCATGTTTCACTTAGATGACTAGAGGGATGTCTAATCTGAGTGGGAGTTCATTAAATAATTTGATTAGATGAACTTAATTATCATGAACTTAGTCTAAAATCTTTACAATATGTCTTGTAGATCAAATGGCCCACGTTACCCTCAACTTTAACGTGTTCCTAGAGAAAACCAAGTTGAAAGATGATGGCAGAACTATAGGACGGGTCCGAACCCGAGGATCATCCTCATAGCTGCCAAGAAAGATTATGTCCTAGAAGCACCGCTAGGTGAAGCACCAATCCCAGAGAACCAAGACATTATGAACGCTAAGCAGTCTCGGTCGATGATTACTCCTCGCTCAAGGCGGCATGCTTTACAGCTTAGAACCGGGCTCCAAAAGCGCTTTTGAGCAACACGGAGCATATGAGATGTTCAAGAGCTGAAAATGGTTTTCCAAGCTCATGCCCGGTCGAGAGATATGAAGTCTCCGACAATTTCTTCAGCTGTAAGATGGAGGAAAATAGTTCGCAAGGAGCACATACTCAAGATGTCTAGGTTGCACAACCGCTGACTCACCGGAGTTAATCTCCGGATGACGCGGTCATTGACAGAATCCTTCGCCGCTTCCACCGAGCTACAAGAGCTTTGTGATGAACTTCAATATGCAGGGGATGGAAAAGACCATTCCTGAGGTATATTCAATGCTGAAATCAACGAAGGCATGGTACTTTATTCTAGTAGGGAAAGGTGGTTTCTCAATATAAGCAGTAGGAACAACAGGATCATTATAAGTGGTAGTCTTTTCTTCAACTTTAATAGGTGCAACTACTTCTACTTCAATGGGAGGATTATATTTGAACCACTTCTCCATAGGGAGATCAATATGAGTAGCAAAGGATTCACAGAAAGAAGCTACTATCTCAGAGTCAAGTCCATATTTAGTGCTAAAGTCACGAAAAGCATCGGTATCCATAAAAGATTTAACACAATCAAACTTAGGTGTTATACCGACTCCTTAACTTCGCCGAGATCCCAATCTTCAGAATTGCATTTAATTCTCTCCAATAAATCCCATTTGAATTCAATAGTCTTCATCATAAAATAACCATTACAGGAAGTATCGGGCATGGAGCGATTACTGAGAGAAAGCCGAGCATAAATTTTGAGATCAAAAAGGAACATCAAGTATTGATGGTGAATAAAACCACTAAGTTCAAGAAAGGCAAGGGTAAGAAGAACTTCAAGAAGGACGGCAAGGAGTTGCCGCCGTAAGCCGCCATCGGGAAGAAGTCAAACAATGGACCCAAGCCCGAGACCGAGTGCTTTTATTGCAAGGAAGTGGTCATCGAAGCGGAACTGCCCCAAGTACTTAGCGGACAAGAAGGCTGGCAAAACCAAAGGTATATTTGATATACATGTAATTGATGTGTACCTTACCAAAGCTCGTAGTAGCTCCCGGTATTTGATACCGTGCGGTCGCTCATATTTGTAACTCAAAGCAGAGCTGCGAATAAGCGGAGACCGGTGAAGGACGAGGTGACGATGCGCGTCCGAATGGTTCCAAGGTCGATGTGATCGCCACGGCACGCTACCTCTACATTTACCTACGGGATTAGTTTTAAACCTTAATAATTGTTATTTAGTACCAGCTTTGAGCATGAACATTGTATCTGGATCTCGCTTAATACGAGATGGCTACTCATTTAAATCCGAGAATAATGGTTGTTCTATTTATATGAGAGATTTGTTTTATGGTCATGCCCCGATGGTCAATGGTTTATTCTTAATGAATCTCGAACGTGATGTTACATATATTCATAGTGTGAATACCAAAAGATGTAAAGTTGATAACGATAGTCCCACATACTTGTGGTAATCGCCGCCTTGGTCACATTGGTGTCAAGCGATGAAGAAGCTCCATTCGATGGACTTTAGAGTCTCTCGATTATGAATCATTTGACACATGCGAACCATGCCTCATGGGCAAATGACCAAGACTCCGCTTCTCCGGAACAATGGAGCGAGCAACCAACTTATTGGAAATCATACATACCGATGTGTGCGGTCCAATGAGCGTTGAGGCTCATGGAGGATATCGTTATGTTCTCACTCACCGATGACTTGAGTAGATATGGGTATGTCTACTTGATGAAACACAAGTGTCCGAGACCTTTGAAAAGTTCAAGGAATTTCATAATGAGGTAGAGAATCAACGTGACCGAAATATAAAGTTCTTACGATCATATCGTGGGGAGAATATCTAAGTCACGAATTTGGTACGCACTTAAGGAAATGTGGAATCGCTTTCACAACTCACGCCGCCGAACACCTCAACAGAACGGTGTGTCCGAACATCGTAATCGCACTTTATTGGATATGGTGCGATCTATGATGTCTCTACCGATTTACCGCTATCATTTTGGGGATACGCCTAGAGACAACTACATTCACTTTAAATAGGGCACCGCCTAAATCCGCTGAGATGACACCGTATGAATTATGGTTTGGAAAGAAACCTAAGCTGTCGCTTCTAAAAGTTTGGGGATGAGATGCTTATGTCAAGAAACTCCAACCTGAAAAGCTCGAACCCAAGTCGGAAAATGCGCTTCATAGGATACCCTAAGGAAACCATTGGGTATACCTTCTACTTAAGATCCAAGGCAAGATTTTTGTTGCTAAGAACGGGCCCTTTCTGGAGAAAGAGTTTCTCTCGAAAGAATTAAGTGGGAGGAAAGTAGAGCTTGATGAAGTACTACCTCTTGAAACGGTAAGTAGCGCAACTCAGGAAGATGTTCCTATGGTGCCTGCACCGACAAGAGAGGAGGTTAATGATGATGATCAAGATACTTCGGATCAAGCTCCTATCAACTTCAAGGTCCACAGGACATGTTCCGCACTGCAGTGGTACGGCAACCCTGTCTTGGAAATCATGTTGTTAGACAACGGTGAACCTTCGAACTATGAAGAAGCGATGGCGGGCCCAGATTCCAACAAATGGCTTGAAGCCATGCAATCCGAGATAGGATCCATGTATGAAAACAAAGTATGGACTTTAATGACTTGCCCGATGATCGGCAGCAATAGAAAACAAATGGATCTTTAAGAAGAAGACGGACGCGATGGTAATGTTACCATATATAAAGCTCGACTTGTCGCTAAGGGTAATCGACAAGTTCAAGGGATTGACTACGATAAGACTTTCTCTCCCATAGCGGTCAAGTCCGTCTGAATCATGTTAGCAATTGGCGATACTATGATTATGAGATATGGCAAATGGACGCCAAAACGGCATTCCTTAACGCCATCTTAAGGAAGAACTGATATGATGCAACCGAAGGTTTTGTCGACCCCGAGAATGCTAATAAGGTATGCAAGCTCCAAATGATCCATTTATGGGCTGGTGCAAGCATCTCGAGTTGGAACATTCGCTTTGATGAGATGATCAAAGCGTTTGTGTTTATGCAGATTTATGGAGAAGCCTGCATTTACAAGAAAGTGAGTGGGAGCTCTGTAGCATTTCTCATATTATATGTAGATGGCATACTTTTGATGGGAAATGATATAGAACTTTTGGACAGCATTAAGGCCTACTTGAATAAGTGTTTTTCAATGAAGGACCTTGGAGAAGCTGCTTACATATTAGGCATCAAGATCTATAGGGATAGATCAAGACGCCTCATAGGTCTTTCACAAAGCACATACCTTGATAAGATATTGAAGAAGTTCAATATGGATCAGTCCAAGAAAGGGTTCTTGCCTGTATTGCAAGGTGTGAGATTGAGCTCGGCTCAATGCCCGACCACGGCAGAATGTAAAGAAGAGATGAGTGACATCCCCTATGCCTCAGCCATAGGGTCTATTATGTATGCCATTCTGTGTACCAGACGTGATGTAAACCTTGCCGTAAGGTTGGTAGGAAGGTACCAAAGTAATCCCGGCAAGGAACACCGGACAGCGGTCAAGAACATCCTAAAGTACCTGAAAAGGACGAAGGATATGTTTCTCGTTTATGGAGGTGACGAAGAGCTCGTCAGAAGGATTACGCCGACGCTTAGCTTCGACATAGATCCGATGAATCTAAGTCTCGCACCGGATACGTGTATATTTTGAATGGTGGGGCAAGAAGTGGTGCGCTTGCAAGCAAAGCGCCGTATGGGATCTACATGTGAAGCAGAGTACATGGCAGCCTCGGAGGCAGCGATGAAGCAACTGGGTGAAGGAGTTCATCACCGACCTAGGAGTTATACCCAATGCGTTGGGACCGATCGCACTCTTCCGTGACAACACCGGAGCTATTGCACTTGCCAAGGAGCCTGTGTTTCACAAGAAGACCAGCACATCAAGCGCCGCTCAACTCCATACGTGAAAATGTTCAAGATGGAGACATAGATATTTGAAGTACATACGGATCTGAATGTAGCAGATCCGCTGACTAAACCTCTCCCTAGAGCAAAACATGATCAACACCGTAACGCTATGGGTGTTCGATTCATCACAATGTAACTAGAATATTGACTCTAGTGCAAGTGGGAGACTGTTGGAAATATGCCCTAGAGGCAATAATAGAATGGTTATTATTATATTTCTTTGTTCATGATAATTGTCTTTTATTCATGCTATAACTGTGTTATCCGGAAATCGTAATACACGTGTGAATACATAGACCACAACATGTCCCTAGTAAGCCTCTAGTTGACTAGCTCGTTGATCAACAGATAGTCATGGTTTCCTGACTATGGGCATTCGATGTCATTGATAACGGGATCACATCATTAGGAGAATGATGTGATGGACAAGACCCAATCCTAAGCATAGCTCAAAGATCGTGTAGTTCGTTTAGCTAGAGCTTTTCCAAATGTCAAGTATCATTTCCTTAGACCATGAGATTGTGTAACTCCCGGATACCGTAGGAGTGCTTTGGGCGTGCCAAACATCACAACGTAACTGGGTGACTATAAAGGTGCACTACGGGTATCTCCGAAAGTATATGTTGGGTTGGCACGAATCGAGACTGAGATTTGTTACTCCGTATGACGGAGAGGTATCTCTGGGCCCACTCGGTAATGCATCATCATAATGAGCTCAATGTGACCAAGTGTCCGTCACGGATCATGCATTACGGACGAGTAAAGTGACTTGCCGTAACGAGATTAAACGAGGTATTGGGATACCGACGATCAAGTCTCGGACAAGTAACGCACCGATTGACAAAGGGAATTGTATGCGGGGTTGATTGAATCCTCGACATCGTGGTTCATCCGATGAGATCATCGAGGAGCATGTGGGAGCCAACATGGGTATCTAGATCCCGCTGTTGGTTATTGACCGAGAGGCGCCTCATCATGTCTCAGATGTCTCCGAACCCGTAGGGTCTACACACTTAAGGTTCGGTGACGCTTAGGGTTATTAGGAAGACTTGTATGTGATTACCGAATGTTGTTCAAGTCCCGATAAGATCCCGGACGCCACGAGGAGTTCCGAATGGTCCGGAGGTGAAGATTTATATATGGGAAGTTGTGATACGGTCACCGAAAGGTCCGGGGCATATCGATATTGTACCGGGCCACCGGAGGGGTTCCGGGTTCACCGGAGGGGCCACCTCTCCTGAGGGCCTCATGGGCCGAGTGGGCAGGAACCAGCCCCGGAGGGCTGGGCGATCCCCTTGGGCCCATGCGCCTAGGGTTGGGAAACCCCAGTGGGGCGCCTGCTTGGGGGGCAAGCCCTCCTTGGCCGCCGCCTCTAGATCTCATCTAGAGGGGCCGCCCTTCCCCTTCCCTATAAAAGAGGTGCGAGGGAGGCTGCACACACATCCAAGGCGCAGCCCTCCCTCCCAACACCTCTCCTCCTCCGCTAAGAGCTTGGCGGCCCCCGCCGAGTATCGCTCTCCACCACCACCACGCCGCCAGGCTGCTGCTGCGGAGCTCTTCCTCAACCTCTTCCCGCACCTTGATGGATCAAGGCACGGAGACGCCTCCGCCTGTGACGTGTGTTAAACACGGAGGTGTCTGTCTGCGCAAGCACAAGGATCATCAAGGATTTGGATCACGCCGAGTACGACTCCTCAACCCCGTTCTCTTGAACGCTTCCGCCGCGATCTACAAGGGTATGTAGATGCACCTTTCTCTCGCTAGATGAACTCATAGATTGATCTTGGTGAAAGCATAGAATTTTTTATTTTCTGCAACGCTCCCAACACATGAAATTCGCTTATAGACTTGCCATCAAAGTGTGATTTCCTCAGTAAACACAGATATCGCTGCAATGCTTCCTTGAAAAGCACAAGCAAGCTTTGCTCATGACTATCCAGATTGACCTCGCCTAGTTACAACAATGTAATGTAAATCATTGATGTGTTCAATCGGTAGAAAACAGGAAAATAATAACCATGAATAATAGCACTTACACGTAAGTTGGACAGAAGATGAAAATGGTGTTTGTCTTCACTATAATCTTCCCATGATGGGAATATATGCACGTAGTCCCTAACAACATTGAAAGCATTGTCTTTAAATCTGGAATAAGTGGAATGGGGTTCCAATTGCAGAATTGGCCGCCTCTCACTACAAGAAATATGTCAACCAAAGGACCTTCTGCTCAAGGACTTCTGGAAGAATTGGTCATAGATCTATGACCATTTCAGCACCAATTGGTCAAAAGCTGTTCGGGGCTCCAAACCCTAAACCATTATGCACCATTTTGGTCGAAGGTCGAATTTCCTTACACGTAAATGGTCACAAAGCAAACAAGGTTAGTCCGCTTCCTTATTTCTAGTTGTTAATGACCAATATAGATGGTCATAGCCTTGTAGATTGTGGTGGGTTGTGATGACTAGGCGCCATCTCACTGCTTTTGCCTATGTGTCATGTCCATGTGGCGCTTTTTCTAGGTTGTGAAGCAACCTATATTTCTGTTATTCCAAAAATTCCCAAAAAATTCTCATAAATGTTTTGGATCATATCTTCATCAAATATGTCAAAAAAATTCCTTGCCTAGTTCAAAAATAATTCGAAAATATTCATTTTCCTATTCTGTTCAGAGCAGCACTTTGTGAAGGAAGTACCACTTTGGCATGTCCAAATGGTATCCATTTTCTACAAAGGATTTCCTATGCCCAAATAACCATCCTCCACCAAATGCCAGATCAATCCATTCATTATTTTGAGCCCAGCTTCAACATTCAGATTATGTCCAAGGTGGTACTTTTGTAAAGGAAGTACACCTAGGCTCCTCCTTTGAGGAGAAAATTTGTGAAGACGGTCTTCTTAGTAAATCGATCATCCTCACCAAAACTCACGCCCATTGGCCATGTGCATTTCCTGCATCGCAAATCAAACACTTGGTCTGCTTATTCATGTTTGAGCATCGATCGGTCTCCTCGTGAGAATCTTATGTTGTGATTTTCTTCCTAGCACCTACCTGGGAGTGCCCAACCCACTAGACATACCTAGGCCGCCTGTAACACATGGCAACGCTTACTGGTCACGCTGTGACCACGCTGGCGCATGCGAGCCACGCTGCCTAGAGTTAGGGCCCTACCACCGCCCAAACTCTCGATGTCTCGCCATCAAACCATGTATTTCTGATTAAATAGATACTTATTTACCTAGAAATTATTTTTGGAAAAAATAAAGAGCAAACTATGAGGCAGCTGCAGTTCATATTTGACCCGCTTCCACCTGAATCGACGGGAATTTGTCTTTTTCACCAGAGGTGGATCAAAAATTTTGACACCCAACCATTTTGTCAATTGTGTATTAAATATGTCCTATTATTTTATAAAATTGATTAGGTCCAATTTTGCAACAAATATATGGTAGGTCCTTCACAAAAAAAAACTCATTTCAGGCACTCAGAAAATGGAAAATGGTTTTTTCGTCCAAAGAAAATGAAAACTTCCTTAGGTAACATTGTTTTCATTCCAATATGCACCCTTGTGCACAATATGAGATCATTTGAACAAACTATGCCATGAATGTGGCCATAAGATTAATCATTTGGCTTGAAAGCCATGAATCTTCACACTTGATAGCTCATTTCTAGAACACTTTTTAAAATAATTACCAGACAAAAGTTTACTATTTTTCCTGAAAACTTGGTCATATAATGACACAATGCGAAGGTTTTCCAATTTTTTGATTTTTTTGATTTTTGATGCCTGTTTAAAATGCGGTCAAAACGCGGGCTTGACCGCTCCTAGCTAGTGGTTGAATCTTGGAAAACTTTTGATGTTTCTCTAATTAAATAGATACTTATGTACCCGAAATGATTTCGAAAAATAAATAGCAAACTATGAGGCAAATGCAGTTCAAATTTGACCCGCCTCAACCTAATCAAGCGGAATTTGTCTTTTTCACCAGAGGTGGATCAAAACTTTGACACCCAACCATTTTGTCAATTGTGCATTAAATATGTCCTAGTATTTTATAAAAATGATTTGGTACAATTTTGCAACAAATATATGGTAGGTCCTTCACAACAAAACCTCATTTGGACACTAAAAATGGAAAATGAATTTTCCGTAAAGAAAATGAAAACTCCCTTTGGCAACATTGTTTGGAATTCCAAGATGCACCCTTTTGCACAATATGAGATCATTTGAACAAACTATGCCATGAATGTGGCCATGAGATTGAGCGTTTGGTTGAAATCCATGAACCTTCACACATGATAGCTCATTTATGAGAACACTTTTCTAAAATAATTTCTCAGACATAAGTTTATTATTTTCCTGGAAACTTGGTCACATATAATGACACAATGCGAAGGTTTTCCATTTTTTTGATTTTTTGATTTTTTATGCCCGCTTCAAAATGCGGTCAAAACGTATGGAGCGTCCGCTACTAGCTAGTGGTTGAATCTTGGAATTTTTTGGTGTTTCTCTCGATTAAATAGATACTTATGTACCTAGAAATGATTTTTGGAAAAAATAAAGAGCACTTTATGAGGTAGCTACAGTTCAAATTTGACCCGCTTCCAAATTGAATTCCATGGAAATTTGTCTTTTTCACCAGAGGTGGATCAAAACTTTCAACACCCAACCATTTGGTCTGTTTCTATATTAAATATGGACTAGTATTTTAGAAAATTGTTGGTATCCAATTTCTGTAAATATTTGGTAGGTTCTTCAAAAAAAACTCATTTTTGCCACCGTAAAATGATTAAAAATAGCTTGAAAGATCATAAATGCATACAAATTGGTCCTTATCCAT